>VFFE01006198.1:887360-1046287 GCA_008921705.1 Burhinus oedicnemus
TTGGTTGTAATTGTTTTTTTTTATTTTTTTTTTTTTTTTTTTTTTTTACTTCTTTTCCTTCCCACAGTGCTAGGTTTTCCAAGTTTGCTGTTGCAGTCGCCCACTTGCACCTATGAATCACTGTGGGTGAAGAAGTGTCCAGGAAAAAAAGCAGCAGAGAAAAAAGATGTCTAATTTTTGTTGAATTTGACGTTCTGTCCAACATGTTGCCCACACTTACCCTTTCTGTTGCTTACTGGCACTGACCTAAATGATACAGGTGGAAACAATTATTTCAACCAGAATCTTGAAAGACAATGGAAAGGCAACAGCAAACTGTGAAAACACTCTGAGTTTCTGAAGATGTATATCTACAGGTAAACTTTCTGTCTTTGATTAAACAGATCAGAATTATAACCAGCATCTTAAACTGCAAGCTCTGTAACTGGATAAAATTGGAAGGCACAGTACTACAGCCTTTCAGAAGCAATGCAGCAGCAGTAGCGATGATGCAGTGATTCCTTCAGCTAGGAGGAGAGGCTCTTTCCTGAGAAGCTGTTGAGTTATGTGTTGGTACCTGCCTCAAAGCATAACTGCAAAATACTGTGAATTAATATGAAGATGTTTTCTCTCCTGCCTGCATTGCCGAGTGTAAAACGTAACTGCTAAAGTATGCATCTTCTGCAGCCCAGAACTATTTGAGTTCATGCTTTCGCTTCTTGACATTGGCTTCAAAATTTGAAGTTTGTAATATAGCAATCCTAAGACAGTCTTTGCTATAATATTATGAAGGGCTAACACTTACTAGAAATGATATTAAAAAACTAAGGTATTACAGAATTTCTGGAATTCCTGTTGTAATTAAGGTATTGCAAACCAAAAATATCTATTCCTAAGGGTATTACCAAGACGCACGAATGGAAATGTATAAAGCCACAACTGGAAGAAGAGATGATAAAGAAATACCTCCCTTCTTCTAGTGAAGGAAGATGATCTTCCTGGAGTGAGGTAGTAATTTCAAAGTTAATTCACCCAGTTTGCAGGCTTGATGGTAGGTGGGCCTAAATGGGCTGAAACTTAAAGTGAATTAAGCATGCAGAAAAACAGAGCTGAAAGGGGTATGGCTAAGTTTGCAGACTTGAGTATCAACAGTCTAACTTCACAATGAGAGTTTCTAGAGAAACAACTCCAGTTTACAGTCCTAACATCTATGGCATTAGCTCCATGTAAAGTTTTCTTGGTAGCATTATCCTCGCCCATAAGAAGATGACAAATAAAAGGGTTTGTGATGTGCTGTCCTGTATTATCTTTTTCAAGATGCTGCAGTATACATAGTGGTGAGATCTGACTAGGTGGACAGAAGATGACAGGGGCGGCCAATTGCAATAGGAGCTCAAGGGGAGAGACCTAAAATCTAGTAATATCCTTCTAGCTAATGAGCTAGTAGTCTAGCAAAGGAGGGTAGAGTCCAAGCTGAACTTCATTTTTTAATTTACCGAAAATATTAATACCCTGGTAGGGTATACTTGGACCAAAAGATAAGAATGCACTCAAGTTTTCATGTAGAAACTTTAACTTGGTCAGACTTTTTTCCAGCAATGCCTGTGTGTCACCTTCAGATAAACTTTCTTACAACTTTTTTTAAAAGTACTGGGCTGTTTATGTAGCTGGTCATGTTCATTTCGTATCTAAAAGCTGCTTTTAAGAGCCACTGTCATTAGAAGGAAACACCCATTTTCAGGAGGTTGCATGTCTTTTCTTCTATTCCGACTTACAACCTAAGATGAAATTGGCAACAGCTGGATGTGAGTAAAGCAGTTAAAATTTACTTGGAAAGAAAAAAAAAATTTTTTAAAAAATCACAGCTTTTTCTGCCAGGTGTTGCCAATGTCTCAGCAGGAAAAAGCATCAGTTGTTACATAGTAGAAATGCTGTAGAGAAAAAACTTAACGATTTAAGAGCATCCTTTGCTGTGCTCTTTTACCCATTAGCAGCCTAGGCAGAAAAAAAAGAAGCCACTTGGGAGGAGATAGGCAAGGCAGTGTGATGGCCCTCCAGGTGGGAACTGCAGGATCAGTGCACTTGATGAAGACTTTTCTTGATGGAAAAAAAAATGTGTGTAATCTACTGTAGGTATAACATGTACCTCTCTATACATTTTCCCAACTATAGGCTTTCATGGCATGCTGAAAGTGGGAAAGCAGGCAAAGAGAAAGGAGGAGGGAGGAATTACTTTACTTGGTGATAACTCTGAAACAGGAGATTGCTTTCTAGCCTGTACACTTTGGCATAATTTGGCCAGCATTGGGCAGTTGTGCTATATATGTGAAGGGGGCGTATGCAGAGACACTTCTTGAGTGCAGCCTCCATTACGTTGTGAGCGTTTCACAGCATGTGAACTGTGCCCCAGGAGTCTCTGCCAGAATCCGTCCCTAATAACTGACATGTTTGATCCTGCCTCTATAAAATATTGCAGAGGAAACCCAGTGGGATAAAAAACAAGTAAGCAAATTTCCCCTTTTAAGGCAGGGATGGTAGGAGGTTTGGTTATCCTTGTTAGCTTCCTGGGGATGCAGGAGAAAGGACTACTTTAGTGGAGGAATATCAGAGATGGCTTGTCTCATGATGTTTACAAGTCCTTTTAGATGTCACTGTAAGTGCTCTTGCTCTTAGCTGGTAGAAGTGAAGGCCTGTCAGGGAAGGAAAATGCCTTCTGATGTTCCTGGATAGGTATTTTATTAGCTGCTAGCTTCATAGTGTACACTTGGATGACTTAGTTGAAGAAAATTAGTACACCTGAGACTTCCAGTCAGTCTTGTATTCGTTTAGAATGAAAAGTAGTTTGATCAGTTTGTGTAAAAACATATCCATCCTTTTTTCCTCTCAAAAGATCAGTGCTTTCCCTCAGGAAAGAAATGAAAGCTGCTCCTGCTCCTATAGCGATTGCTTCTGATTTCCACTGCTTCAGAGCAAAGTGCAGCTGTGTCATTGTATCTTCAGCGTGACAGATCATTCTGAGATGAGAAAATGAGAAGTGTTCAGTTTCTTTAAAACTAAAATGGGCATTATGAGGGGAGCAGTTGTGTTGACCTCTTTTCAAATGGTGCATACATCCAGTGTAGTTGCATGGATTGGGACTTGTTAACCAATTAGTCATGTACAAAACTTCCTTAATGAACCACAGAGGAGCAGCATGACCTACCAGACTGACATGGGATTGGAAGTCAGGTGCTGACAAATTCTGATTTCTCCACTGCCACTTGCTCACTGAATGGCCTTGGCAAGTCACTTCCCTCCCTCTCCCTTATGCTCCACGGCTGTAATACATCTGAGAGCCATCCTTGCCTGTCTTGCAAGGGTTTGGGGAAGTGGTGAGTGCTATACAAGTGCTAAATATTGTTATTAAAACTATAGTATGTCAGGTAACGCAGATACATAGATCATCTGCCCTCTTCAGGCACTTGACTGTTAGCCTTATGTCTCGGCACACTAAAAACATGCAGGACATCAGGTACAATGACGCACTTCAGTCTTGAAATTACTTATGTCTTCAAGGTCAGATTTGGTGACTTGAATATCTGTTTCACAGCTGCAATACCATGTTTTGGTCAAATGGTGATAAATGAGAGTGTAAGTCGTTTGTAATTCCTTCTCTGTCTTCCTAAATATTTTGTTTCTTAGGAAGCTGATGCTGCTATGAACATATTGAATAATACGGAATTTGCAATATTCTGCTTTCCAGATATAAATGTTTATATTTAAAAGTGCTAAGACTGTAATGCAATAAATATATCCATATAACAATTTGCTTGAAAGCATGGGATTTTGTGCTGTGTCAATATGCTTATGTCAGTGATGAAGCTGCTACTGCCATGGTTAGGACAGATGCCTGGATGTGGAGACCACCAGGTTTTGAATGCTCTAGTAACATGACTTGGGGGCAAACTAGTCATCTGTGTGTTCAAAAGTGTATGAATGTACAAAATAAGAATATTATTATACCTGGTTTTAGACGTGTGGAAAGGAAGTGAACTTCATGTTGAAGAATGTAAGAACTACTGTCTTGATCACTCAAAGGTCTGTTACCTTAGTGTGCAGTCTTCCACCATGCCATCAGGAGATGGTTTTCCAGGAATTGGAGAGGTCCAGAGCCAGGATCCAAGCATCTAGTTGAGTGTGTGCATAGCTAGTGGGAAACCTGACTTCCAGGAACCTGTTTATTCCCATAGTAAATGATGCTGATGTATTTGGATCAGAGATGCTAACTGCATGTATGCAGCTTGCTGGAGATGTTAACATACTTGTGCTCTGAAATTCAGATATTTGCTAAAAGGCATAATTCCCATTGCAACCTGGGAACTGTTTAAAGAGAACAAAATCTGCAGTTTAAAGCCGTGAGTGGCAATATGAGGATGCATGTAATGAGAAGGATCAGACAGGGATTCACAGAAGAGGTCTGCAACCCATTGACTTTCATTTGCATTTTAAAGTGTTTTTTTACACTGGGAGTCTGCCCTGTCTTCCATGTGTCTGATGTTTCCCCGATGTCTTACAAGATGATTTGTAGTCAATGTGGCAGTAGACTCTTGCTCTTTTAGATTGCAGTTCTGTCCATTTAATTTACAAGTGCAAAGGACATGAGTTTTTCTTTGATATTCCTGCAGGTGCTTAAGGGTAAGCTGGTGCTCAATTACTTCCTAAACTGGAGTCAAAACATTTGAGTAAACTGCTAGAGTTGTGTTCCCAAGCTGTTGGGGAAACAAGCTGCCACAGAAAACCTTACCTGAGCTTTTCTCATTGTGTTTTACTGCTCATAAATATTAAAAAATAAACTTTGTAACTTTTCTAGTGTGGAAAGACCTGTTAAAACATGGTGCCACCTGAACTAGAAATTTCAGTTTCCTGTGCTGAGCCCTTTGTGCTGCTGTGAGTGAAGGCAGATGGCCAGGTTAGCTCCTGACGTGGGTGTGAAGGGCTCACCCAATGCTCTCCACCTGCTCCACTGTGAGTGCAATAATGTCTTACGTTGCTCCAGCTGCTCGTAAAGCAAATACCTCTATTCTGTCAGTTAGCTTCCTGCCATTTGTGGTGTGGGGCTTTTTTTGTATGCAGGTCACATACATCTGAGAGTATTTAAGCAGATACTCTTCTCGTATCCACCAAGAGTATTGCTCAAATTAAGGAAAAATGATAGCTAGAGTGGTAAGTAAGAGTCACAAATTCCAGTTCTGGTTTTAGCTGCTCTCGTGGAGTTCTATAAAGGATTTACCTCCTCTTTCTGACATTGCTTTGTCCCTGTTTTGAGAAAAGAAGTTGAAATTTTTAAAAGGAAAAAACTGGGGGAAGGACACATCCCTGCTGGCTACAAGAAGTAAGGTCTTTTCTGGCAATACTGAGGCTTTTTTTTTTTTCCTGATCAAGTGCTACCTGAATTCTCTAAACAGTTCTTCTCAACTTTGTGCTGTATCTTCTTGCTGTGAATGATTTATTATCCCAAACAACTAGCTTATTCCGCACAATTTCTTAGGAGCCTTCGAGATCTTTCTCATCTTGGCATTTATCGCTCTGTCCAGTCATCTTTTGTAACACGGACAATTTCTTAGGTTTGATTATTAGTTTTCCACAGCCTTACAGTCCTCAACTCCTTAAATGATCTGAGTGACAAAGGGTATGTAAGAAATAAAGTTTTTGTAATAGAGATCAGTATGTTGCTGATTCACATGTTCAGTTAATGGGTCAGTCTGGGTGACACTTATAACGTGCTTGAAATCTGAGCAAATATTTGGGTATTTAAAATAGGTATCATTAGGTTTCTGAGTTAATGGACATTGGATATCAACTGAAGAGTACATAATGGCACCAGCTGGTTTGGATATTCTGATAATGCCAGTCTGCCTCGTTCTGCTTAATGGAGGTGTAGTTTTTGTGAAGCTTTGGCAGGATAATCATGTCTCAGAACATTTTTCTTCACAACCGTGGGCTGGGGTGCAGCTTTCAACAGGAGAAGGTAATTGTTTGGATCCTGATGGCTACTTTGAGAATCTTGCTTCATCTGCCCTTGCCAGCATCTCAGCACTTCTCTTCCTCACCTCTCCTTTCACATTTTGCAGTATTATTTGCCAAATTTTAAATGAGGTATTTTTATTATAGTCACCAGTGTTACCCTCAAATCTCTCTTGTGTGTCAGTCATTTCTGCTCATCTCTGGTCAGCTGAAGTGTTTGAGATTGGGATCCCATTCAATTTGCTCACCACAGTTTCAGTTACCCAGCTCTGCTGTTGCTTCCTCTCCAGCTGCTGGTTGTGTCGTTACAAACTGCAGCCACTGCTGGGGTGGTTCTGCCCGTGAGGTCGCCTGCTCCGTGCAGCTCTACGGCATTGCTGCCTTACGCTTAGGAGATGGTGGATACAGAGGTGAGGCTGGGCCTGGGTATGTCTCCTGTAACAGCCCCACAAGAGGCGCACAGGTCTACCTGTAAAGAAATTGCTCTGCGATACTACTGTTTGTGCAGATCCTTTTCAAAGGGTGGTTTGGGAGAGTTGAATAGTTCAGATCCCTGTTATAGTTTAAATCCAGACTGTGTGTGTAAAGAATGATCTGTGCCAATTGCCCAGAGGCTTTTACGGCTTGATTTTGGTGGTCTGGACTCCTCTGGGACATGGCTCCAAACCCCACAAACCCTGTTCCTGCAACTGCCAGTCTGAACGGGCCAAAACCGGTGCTCCCTCTGGAGAAACCCATCCCGGGCAGGGGATGGATGGGCACCGCAGAGGGAGCAAGGTGTGTTCCTGTTCTCTATACTGGTCCTGTTCTCTGGGAAAGGGATGGAGAAATTTTCAGGGGCTCTGGATTTCTCTCTTTCCTGGGCATTAAATGCTCCAAAAAGATCGTTCAAAGAATCCCCTCTGTGTTACAGCCCTTCAGGTTGCTTTTTCTTCACCTGGGAGTCTGTTGGCCAGATCCTGCCTCCAGGTTCGGGCGGTGCAGCGACGGAAACACCAGGCGGGCTCTGCCAAGCCCTCTGACTGCTCTAGCGAGCAGAAAATCTGCCGATGCTCCTTCCAGGAGAAGGGATGATTAAAATGAACTGGAGGTGACTTCAGCTGTGCGGTTTGGAGGGTTGGGGCACCGGACTCGATGGCAATTCCCTACCACATGCCTGCTCGCCCCTTCCCTGTCCCTAACGGGGAAGAACTCGACACGCCGCCGGCGTCCCCCGTGCTCGCTGCTGTCGCTCCCCACGAGGTGGCAGTAGGTTGAAGGGAAACCCGGCGGCGGGCAGCCCTAAAAACGCCGCCCTGGGAACCTGCTGGTGGAGAGGTGGGCTCTCCACCTTCTCCCTGATGTCGGGATGCCTTAAGGGATGGCCGTGCTCCTGGCTGTGTGTCCTCCAGATCCACCCATGTCTCTGGGAACGAGTGGAAGGGTGACCGGGGTAGCCAGAATTCCCGAGTGAATCCATGGGGTGCGTGCAGGCTGTTACCTAGCTCAAGCCCAGGAGTTTGGATGCTCAGCAGACACTGCATCTGCTGCTTTGCGGTGCCTAGGTCAGGCCCCGAATGCTGCGGCCCTCAGCGGCGTGTTAGATCTCCGCAGAACATCACTTCCCACCTCAATAGGCTAAATCAAGTTCCCCCATAAAAATAAATGTCCTGGAGTGATCGCATGGCTGAAGTCACTGGGAAAGAGCCCTCACCTCCAGGCCAGGGGCTGACAACAAGAGGCGGTGGCAGGAACTGCCCAAAAATTTGTCACTATGTGTTGGCTCAGTGGCATTCTCAGCACACGGATTTCTGGGTCTTGCACCAGAGCCTGCGAAGGGAAAACTGACACAGGCAAAACATCACCGGATTTGTCACAGAGCATATGCAGACACAAATCTGAAGACCTTGCTGGGAGGCAGCCCTTAGCAGAGGGGACGGTCACCAGGCCAAGCTGCAGGAGCAGTGCATGGCTCTCACAGGTAACTGTTGTGTGTGGTTTTGGGTATAAGAGTAGCAGGAGTCCTGTAGCCGTCCGATGTGGATGATGACCTTGGTTGGGGGAAACCAAGGCTGTGGGAGGAGAGCAGGAGTCAGTCCTGCTTGGTGGTGGGCGTACTAGAACACAGCTGGAAACAGCGACTGCTAGCAGATGCTGCCCAAGCTGTACAACAGTGCTCCGTGGGTATCCATATCTTGTCATATATTTACAGGCAGAAATTGCATCTCATTTATGCACAATGATGCAGAGGAGTAAATCCTATAAAGTAATATGCTTTGACAATACGGATGCTGTGATAGAGCTCTCTGTAAATGCACCAGCACAGGCTTGAAGAAGGAAACCAGCCCCTTTCTGTCCTGCCCTTCTGGGGGACGAGGCTCAAGCGCAGTAAGTTTTTCCCATCCAAGTGTGGTCAATGGAACAATCATACGACGTGTTGATCAGGAAAAGGATGTGGGAGTTTGAGTGGAAAAAGTGATGCTATCAGGCTAATGGCATAAAGCAGCAGGAAGGATAGCAAACAGGATACTGCGCCGTGCTTGGCGGAAAGAGCACAAAACGACGCTGTGGCTGCGGAGGCTGGGGACAGCCGTGGTCTCTGCTGCGAGCATGGGAAAAGCTGGACCAGAAAGCAGAAAGCTACTGATCTTACACTTCCCTGCTGGGAAGAAGGGCTTTTTTCTGATTCTTTGGGGAAGAGCAAGCAAGTGTTAGTAGGCAACATCCCAAAGCTGTCAAAATGGTGGAAGAAACAACTGGAGGAAAACTTATTTTTAGTTGCTTGGAGGCTCCAAATGGGAGCAGTGGGAAGCTGAAAAAAGAGGGAGACTCTCGGCAGGACCTTCTTGCATCCAGGGCTTTGCTGGCAGACAGTTCCAAACCCAGGGATAAACAGGATCAAAGCAATACTCAAGGGAATGTGTTTATGCCTCTCCTGCTAGCTGCTGTAACGCCCTGTAAACGTGGCTAGAGGTGGGAGCGCGCCTGTCATTGTTTTTTTGGAAGTTAAGGTTTTGGTGTAGATGCTATAGCAGGTCATGCAATGGGAAGATACTCCAACAGAACTCTTCCAGTGTTACTTGGAGTTGTCTTTGGGGTGAATCAGTATTTTGGTAGGCTTGAAAAACTCTTTATATGTGACATGACAATGCTTCCTGGCCTACAGTTAGATCTTGGTCAGGGATTTGAGCTTTATGGTTAAAAACCGCCTACCAGATCTGCCCAGGCACACTGAAAGCCAGGCGGGCAGCCCTGGCAGCCCAGCTGCTCCCCAAGGTTTCCAGCTGAGTTGCCTGTTTCTGCAGCCCAGCCCTGAGCTGGAGAAGTCGGTGTGTGAGGCAGGTCCTCAACTTGCCCTCTTGCAACCACCATAACAATGGAAGTGTTTAAACCTGGGAGCAAGGAAATGTCTTTTATTTGTCCTCCTTTGGAGGACTGTCTCGCAGGGAAGGGGTCTCATATGGAACAGGCTTTTTTCATAACAAGCTGTTAGGGTTGCATGTGGTATATGAGACAGTTACCGACCATGGGTCAGGAAAGCCTTGTCTGCTGAGAAGCACCAGCTATGTTTGCTTCTCAAATGGCATTGTGTTTGCAGTGTTTCGTAAACCAGATGTTTTAAAATGAAGTATCTGTAATTGTGCAGAATATGCTCGTCCTGCAGGCACCCCCGAGCAGGTGTGCCACCCCGGCGGGGGCTCCCGGCCCCCTTCTCACCTTGACGTTGTGCGCGCCGGCGGGTGATGTTGCAGCGTTGAAGTGGAACTGGGTGGTGGAGTCAAGGTGCACTGAACAGATCGTTGATGTAACTTGCCCTAAAATCAGCCCAATGGTGTGAATTGGTATCAACTCCAGTCTCTTCCAACTTGCCTTTGGCGCTCGGGGTGTTGCTTGTATGGCAGTACCGTTTGCATGTACGTAGCCTGGTTTACAAAACTGCTTTGCATCTGGGTTCGCCTGCCCTCCTCACGTGCTGACAGTTTGATACCAGTAAGACAGTGGGTATTAATTAATTTATTTTAAAGCAGCTATGTGCTTGTCAGTCCTTGTTGGGTCAAAATGCTCTGAAGTCACCCATTCCTCAGCTTGCTGTTTTAATTAAAAACACAGACCCTTAAAAGAAGATTGTACTGTCTCCAACTATTCAAAACACGGCAAATGTTAGTGCAGCAGAGTGTGAATCGCTTGCCGAGAGCCATCCTCTACCCTGGCCTCACATCTATTACCAAGTGTAAACTAATGAATAAAGAGCTGGCGTTTGTCACAATATCCAGTGTAAGGGCTTTCAAAAAGTGCTGCAGGCTGACATGGAAAGATTGCGAGAGGCTGCAGCCCCTGACCTCAATAAAGGCTTCAAAGGAAGCTCCTGAAAAGTTTTTTGCAGCACAAAAAAGAATTTCTCCTGGTACTGTAGCAGCCAGCACACTTTGATAGCTAAAATTACGTCAAGGCTTCTGCTGACTGGGTGGAAATGACATCTTTGTTTTGCATGTAAATGCTGTTCTGTGATGTCTTTTTTGCTCCATTAAAAAAAAAATAAATTACTCGAGACTTAGAAGATGAAGGTACCAGCTTACGCAAGCAGCTCGCTTGCAGCGACCGAGCTGGGCAGCACGCGAGGCAAGGAGGAGCCGGGGAGCAAAAGCCACACAGGTGCCAGTCCCTGTGTTCCTGCGATGGACTGGGATGCTGCAGTCCCAGCTCCCAAAGAGAGAGAAGACCCTGCCTGTCCCAAAGGAAAAGGTGGGAAATCAGCAACTGCTCAGGCACCCTCCTTGGCTGTGACTCTGTTTGTCCCTGGAGTGGGAGCAAACAAACAAGTCCTGGGGGGCAGAGGGAGCCCAGGGGCTGTGTGGCGCGGGGAGGAGGGAGCAATGCAGTGCAATGCGCTGCTTTGGGGGGGGCTCGGCTGTGGCCGTAGCTTTGGCTGTTATCCCTCTCGACAGCTTTTGGCTGCTCCAGCTGTTTAGCTGCCCGGTGTCGGGGTTGCGCTCCATCGCACACCAGGTCATTCGCTTTGTGCCCACAGCACCGCCTTTTCTCTCGTCAGGCTGCAGACGAGAGAGACCCACTCTCTGCCTGCGCGCTGGGCTGTACGCCGCTGGACCGGGAACCGTCACTGCAGAGACGGTGGTTGCTGGTGAGAGGTGAGACTGGGGGCAGCTCATCTGGCCAAAGCAGTTTCTCTCTAATTAAGTTAAAAAACTGTCATCCTGTCTCGCCTCCTGCCTGCAGCCAGCCCAAGGCATCAAAGAGGGGCCGTGGGCAGCTGACCCTCGCTGCCACAGCTCCGCCAGCCAACGGGCTGCACCCAGTGGCGCAAGCA
Organism: Burhinus oedicnemus; assembly: GCA_008921705.1. NCBI lineage: Eukaryota > Metazoa > Chordata > Aves > Charadriiformes > Burhinidae > Burhinus > Burhinus oedicnemus. The sequence goes on from VFFE01006198.1 coordinate 898,648, forward strand.
GAGCAGGTAGCTCCAGATCGGTGACAGCTTTCCAACACTTATTTGTTTGTAAGCCCCAGCGTAGGGAGTGGAAGGTGACAAGCAGCTGGTTTGGCTCTTTCCTACAGCCCAAAGACAACCTCCACGGGACAAAGATCAAGTGCGACTGCCTGCCGTCTGCCTTTGCTCAGCCCCCCCCAGCGCTGTTATGGACCTGGAATCCAGGTGATGGGAAAGGAAAGTGGTGCAGTGACAGTCATACATAGGAGACAAAACCAGAGACTGTCCCAGCACCAGGCAGGGACGTTCATGCACATTGGACTGGGCTGGAAAATTGCCTGGAGGTCAGATTTAGGAAGCTCAAGGTGGAGGCAGACGCTTCCTTCTCCTCTGCTTTTTACACCTCGGTGAGACTTGGAAGGATGTGGTCCCCTGGCCAGAAGGGTGAGGGACAAGGGGTGAACAGAGGTGAGGGCAGAGACACAGGTGAAAGCACCGAATTTTCCGGCTTTTAGGAATTTAACCCTTAGTGTTCTCATCCCGGATTTTGTTTGCAAATCAAAAATGGGGAAAGATTTTGGTAACCTCATAGTATCACCAACAGTTTGTTAAAAGACTAATTGCCAAGTAGCTTATGCATGTGGGACCATTAGTAATTCTGTAGCTATGCAAATTAAAACAGTGATGTATGATTTATAGCTTTAATAATGTTCTGAAGGCTCTTAAATTTTAATCACTTGCAACATCCTTTTTAATATTCAATTACTTTATTAACTAATTAGGTCACTTGCTGAAAAAGCACATAAGGCTGGTGCTATTTTAATATCAGCTGAACATCACAAAATACCTTTGAAATGGTGTAAATGGTTTATTTATTTTAAATAGATCATTAAGATGCTATAATTAATAAATCAATTACAGAAAAAAGACAAGAAATTGATAGATGCCAAACCACAATAGTAGTGCCTTCTCTGCTTACTTTATAAATGTTCACAAGGATGCTGAACTTGGTGAACGTGGCCACTGAAGCACCTTCCTAGATAATTCGTATTCAGCTGAAGGGATAAGGTTCAAGATATGCGTGGTTCATTATAGATGCTTTTTGTATGAATTTAGCTTTCTGATTGATAAAAGCTCCACAAATGACCTTGAAAAGTTAAAGTATTTAAAAGGACAGCCTTCCTTTACAGCTTGCTCTTTTGTCTGTCTCAAAAAAGATAAAGCTGTAACATCTTAGTCCTGCTAATGCTGGGATGAAAGGCAGAGCTCTGGAGGGAGGGAAGGTGGGTTGCTAATCAGTGACCTACCTGCTCTGCTCAAAATGGACGAGCACTTGCTCCTACGGGCTGCGGCCGTGCAGCAGCACTCACAGCCAGGGCAAGAATAGAAAATTGTACCCCTGCAAAAGCCGCAAAGATGCTCGGCTGCAGTGCAGAGGTTTACACCTCCACTTTACACTGACCCTTGATGTGAGACCTGAAGCCTAAGAAGTTAAATTTGTCACCAGTGTGGCTGTAACTCTGAAACAGCCTTTGAATAACCTTCTGTTCTAAAACTTAGTGATTAAGGGTAAGAAAAATACTATTCTTGGAATTAAGTCAATCTTTTTAACAGATTTTGGCTTAAATTATATCAATGTGATGATACAGAGTGCGATAGTTTTCTCTGGAAAAGTTGCTAGAAAAGCTCTGCAGTAGTTACAGAGTGCTCATCTTCCCATTTTAACTTTTCTTGCTTCCATTTTCCCCTAACTGAAAACCTGTAAATCAGGGGGCAAAAAGGTTAATGCGACAGTGCTTTCTGTTAAACTAAGAGTGCCCTTTACAACTGAGTTGCGAAGAAAACCACGCCAAATCTCATTTTACCGAGAGTTTCCTGGGAACTAAAATACATATGGTCTGTCTGGCTCTAAAGCAGAGCCCAGGTGAGGTACAAGACTGCTACTCCAGTGCCCCAGAACCAGCAATAAAAGCTACCCCTTCCTCTGTCCCAGGGGAGCCTGCAGACCCCTAAGTCAACAGACGACAGGATCTTGTGCCATTGCTGTGACTTCAAGATGAAATCATAGTTTTTCCTCTCAGGAAAATTCTACCTCGTTAACATTTCTCATCAAAATAATTATCACTGCTTCAAGAGGCTACTGAAGCCATTGAAAGGAAGAACATACTAGATGAACCTGGGCTGGATGAGAGAGCTGTGCAGAAGGGATAAGGAGCCTAAAATAATGCTCAATGCACTTCACTTTTTATGGGAGCTGCCACAGGAAATAAAGGTGCAGACTAATATAAAGCCCAGATACCGCACGTTGCTACAGGCTGGGACAACGCATGATGCTACGCACCTTGGAACAAGTGCGGATACAACCCTTAAGGGGTCAGAGATATTTATAGTCAAATGAGGTCAGCGTCACTGTTTTTAAGAGTGTTTATTTCACCCTACAACAATTCTGTTGTACAACATGGCACATGGGGTGTTCCTAGTCTCCTTACAAAGGCCCCGGTCTCAAATAGGTGCATTTTTATCACATTCCTGTAACTTCTCCCCAGTCATTTATTCACGTGAGCGATTCCTGTGTCGCCCAAATCATTTGTGTAGGAAAAAAACCCTACATCCTCCTCTGTCAAACCAAAAAAAAAGACAGACTAGTTGGCATTGCAAATAAAAAGGTCACCAGTGCCTCAAGCACAACTGGTACCAGGAGAAATAAGGAGGCGAAATGCAGCAGAAACCATTGGCAAAGCTTTGTGAGCCCGGCCCTCTCCTGCCACTCAGCCATGAGGCTGCAGCCGCCTCCTCCGCCACAGAGCCACTGGTACCAAGGAGCGAGTGTTAACCTCCCCAGCTCGATTCAATGTGACAGTGACACTTCACAGCACATTGCATCCAATCTCATTTGAAGCTGACAAAGATTGTTTCTGTTTTATATCTATTGGTTTATTAATGGCCTACAGCCTCTTAAGCAGATGCATATTCATTAGATAGCCAGCTGTTAGGAGGTTCCCAGATGTCGAAAGTAGCTCTGTCTTGGAATGCATTCTTTTTTTTCCCCTTATCATGAAACAAAGCAATTGTAGCTCTATTAAAGAACCAGTTAATTACTGAACCAGTACCTTATGGCATGATTTTAAAACAAAAAAACCTGCAAATTTGTGAGGAGTAAAGACATATTTTTTTGAAAACAGATGAGCTGAGCCTTCACTGTGCTGTACACTCGCAGAACGTGCATCGATGTGGAGACCTGGATTACTCCATGTAAAGAACCCCCAAGCTGCAGGCATCCAGGGAAACACTAAGTTCTGCAAAGGCACCTTTATTCATTTTCCACATTCTGCAGAATTTCTCTCTTACCTCTTATCCTTCCTTATCTGAAGAGTGGATACAGAAGCACATGAAACATGAAAATGAGACACATCTCAATTTTTAAAGGTCATTTTACATGGAGAAGCAAACTTCCACAGCATCCCAGCTAGATAAAACTGTAACCAGATCATTGAACAAGCCGTACAGATTGACTTACAAATTCCACAGGCCATCCTTTTCAGTCTCACAACATTAACCAGGCTCACCTAGTTGTCTTTGCAACTTACTATTTTTTTCCTTTCTTCTTCCTCAAAGCCCTAGAAGGGGGTCCCAAAATGCAGGTGTTAGGAGCATGGCAAGAACAACCACCATCCTCCACCTCCTCCCCAGGAAGCCTTTCTCCCACTGAAATGTTTAAAATGTTAAAGTCAGCTCCCCAAGTCCAAGTGGTTTGGGGAAAAAGGTGCATGCTGATTCTTAGTTTCTGGCTGCAGGGAACGCAGACACGGCTGTTCGCTCCATCTCATCCCACCGCACCAGGAGGAACGGGCAGCGCAGCACTGCTTTGTCCCCAAGAAGGGGCCGCACTTCAATTACCAGTATAGGAAGAAGAGGGCAACTGCTGTTCGCGTGCTGCGGGCAGAGCTCCTGGGTGGAATCATTGGAAGCATACAGGTATTCAGTATCTGGTTCCCAATTCTCTCATTCATACCTCTAGTTTTTGCCAGTCAAATCTATCAGCAAATACATGTAGCTGTACAATAAGCAATTTGTCACTGTGCTGCCAGATCTGAGTACTAACAAAAAAGCCCAAAGTTTCCTTTGCAGTCAAATTAAGTATTTTGCTTAGAGTTTCAATGTGTGTGCAAACCCAATGGGTTTGCCTGAAACAATTCTGAATTTGAGTTAGTGATGGCTTGGAATAAAACTTCGGGGGGAAAGAAAAAAAAAAAGTTTTTTTAAAAAAAAAAAATAAAATCACATCACCATTAAAAGCTTTAATCAGAACCAAGTGATACTACTATAAAATGTCATATGCTATAAAAGTGTTTACAGTCATGCACGGAGGAACGTGGAGGCAATTTTGTACAGTGACTCTTGGAGCAAAGGCCTCTGAGAATAAAAGTGTCTTTAGATATTTGTTATCCTGTTATAGTTGATATCACCTTGAGTATACAATGCCTGCCTGCATTATGTAAACACTCCATTGATAAATCCCTCCCCCACCTCCCTTAAGCTGTGTCAGACTGTTCTTAGCTGACAGATATAGCTGAAACAGATGCTGCTATAAATACCCTTGTTTAGCTGTTTGGAATATCATTTCTTTTGTAGAACATGGTGGATGCTCTAGTTATCACTGAACTTGCACCTGTGCTGGAATTTGTTACTCCTTTGTACACATCAAGCTGCAATTTTTGAATGATTCCATAAATTACAGACACAGGGGTGGATTCTGATGCCCCTTTCCCCTCTTCTTGAGATATCCTTTACAAAGGATTTCACTATTTTTAACTGAACTCTTAATAAGTTTAGAAGCTACACAATGCAGCGGTGGTAAAAGTTTACCTCTTGCGACCAGATGAACAGGCTTAGTCTGGGGTTTTAAACCTCACGCACTTTGGGCACTACCATGATAATACAAGCACATTTATTTATTTTAAGGCAGGTAGAGTACAACTTGTGAATAGTCTGGGGGAAGAGCAAGGAAGTCAGGTTTTTGCCAAGGGTTAGTGGGCGAAAGCCAAATACACACCAGTAGGATAGCACACCATGTACTCACGTGCTGTGTAGCACGCAGCCAACCAAAGGTGGACAGTTTGCAGTTACAGCTTGACCTGGCTTTAAAAATGAAGAAAAGAGTTGTACAAACTAACATAATAGCATGATTTAGGTTATTTTAGGCAGCAGCTGATAAATGGTAGATCTGTCATCATTCATACAGTAGCTCACTTGTATTTTCACCTGGAAAGATAATTTCTCTTTTTAATACACTATTTTCCTCCTACCTGAAGTATCAGAGATGGAAACATTTTATGATATCCATTTTAAACAAGTTCGATACTGTTTTTAAGCAAACAACCCATTTTATATTCCATCTTTAGATAAAGACAGAAGCCATACTCTGCTAAGCACTGCTACCTATGATCCATGTCTTAACTGGGAGAGAGAACAGGATAAAACCTCCATGCAACAGGCTCTCATCACTGCAGGCTGAAGATGCATGGGGATACACCTGGCCCATGTTCAGTAGGAATAAGGAATCTTTCTAGGTTTTCCTTTTTGATGTTTATTTTGGTTCAAAGGACTCCCTTCTCATGCACCTGCAGATAATCTGGCTGGCTGAAAAAAAACTTCTTTTGACACTCCATACAACCTTGTTCATAGTTAGAATACTGATCCTTAAGACAAACAACATATGGTAGGGGCAGTGAATCAGGTCAGTACTACAACTGCTCCCTAAGCCTACGTAACCTTGACTAAGATATAACAGAGACAACCACAAAGATCCATTCTAAACTGACCAAATGGTTTCCACTGGAGTTATTCTAACCCCTGACAAATATGCTTGACTATAATTAATCTCTTGATTAGAAGTTAAATCACTGGAAGACATGTGAGCAACCTAAACAAGGACATGATCTTTCAGCTTAAAGCTGACTACTTAACCAGCTAAACTTACCTTAAAAGGACAGCATTATGAATAGACTCACCCTGCTCATCAGAAAACCTTCTAAAGACTATTGAGAAGCACTGTACCCCTTCAGCACGACTAAGATAGCAACATCAACTATAGGTTTAGTTTTCCTTGCCACCCGTCTACCACCCCAGGAACTAGTTTTCTTCCCACTTCAATTTTGCATGTATTGAACCAGTTTGAATCTTGCCATCTGTTAGAACTAGAGGTTTTGAAGATGATTATTCCAAATAAGTTTAAAGGTTTCCGAACAGGAACCAGAGCGATCTCTCCTACTCAGCCGTTAAAGCCTGCCTTGATTACTTTGATGTAACAACACTTGAAAGCTCCTATTCTTTGAAACTAATTTAAACACATTGAATTGTTGAAAGATTAAAAACCGCAGTCAGCTAATTACACTCACTCTCATCTCTTATTCAGCAAATGAATCACTTTTCATTACCACTTAGCTGAAGTACATGAATTTCTGCCTAATTAGAAATGTTGTAGATGGAGCATTAGCAAGGCTGGAACGGGTCAGGATATCTTGCCTGCTTCATTTTTAATTCCTAACAGTAGAGCCAGATAGGAAAGGCTTCAGATAAGAAGTCATTAAACAATTTTAAATTATTTATAAAAATTACTTTGCCCAAATTATAATTATTTTTTTTCCCAAATGCTCTCATAAACGTCAAACGGAATGAAAGGAAAAGCAGCCCAACATTGATTTTAATGAACATTTTAATGTTATGTATAACAGAACATTATGAATACAATGGAAACAAAGTTTTATCAATTTAATAATAAAAAAGAAATCCAACATAAGAAAAGGGAGGCAATAAATTTCATACCTATAGTATAGTGCTTATTCTTAACAATAGTCCCAGCTTGTGAATATAACAATGTCTTTGTATTCCAGATTCTAGAATCATGATTCATGTGAACTTAAATGCAAAATTACAGAAGGAAAAACAAAAACCCTCAAAACCTTAATTCATTCTTTTGTTTTCAGTAAATCAGTAAAATCTTTGACTGCTACAGGTTTCCTTTATTAATATATATTTTTTTTTTTTACTCCTCTATTGGATTCCACAGCTGCTAATGCCATATTTACACAAAAGAATCACCAAATGTTGTATAAAAGCTAAGATTCAATGCTGTTGGATTAGGTAGGGTTACAGATTTACATAACTTACGTGTAATTAACCTTGTTTTTTTTTTTTTTTGTAATGATGCAAAAAATAAATATTTTTGCCTTTTGACTGCTGCCGATGCCCTAAACCAGTGGCTCCATAGGGATATTGGTGGTACAAAGGACGCTAAGTGCCACTGTAAAAGAACTGCCAGAAAGTGTATTTTCTGGAGTTTTCTGAAAGGAAACCTTCCAGCAGTCTTGGATAAAGCTTCTCCCAGACTTGCACTGGATATCAGTTATAACAGAAGCATGTTAAGACCCCAAAAATCTGTTGATCACCAAATTGCCGAGAGAGGATTTTTACAATAAAAATTTGGGTAATACAGCAGTGTGGCTGGAATATTAGCAAAAGTATATATACATTCCGGGTCCCTTTGAATTAGCCATAATCACATATGTAAGCCATTTTTTGGACAAAAATATATATTCTTATAAAAAACTGATCATAGTACTTGTGTGACTTCAATTGTGGACTCAGTGGTAGTAAAAGGAATGATCCAACTATGACAAAGCGGTCAGGGAGAGGGGGAAAAGAAAGTCAAGCTCTTCAAGAAAACAAGAAAAGTATAAAATTAGATTCAAACATTTTTACCCAACCCCCATTCCAGTCTTCCATCAAGTCTCAAAGTTAAAATTGGTTCTTCTACGTAGGAAAGGTTTTTTGATGGTCTTAATACAAATTATTTTGCAACATCATCTAACACATTCCTCAGAAGAACTTTTCACCTCTCCAGAATTTGAACACTAGTTATTTCAACACTTAGAAAATAGCTTTTGGTTCTTTATGTAGACACTTTAACTGATAAAGAAAAAAAAAAGTATTGATCAGTGTTTTCCATCCCTTCTCCAGCTGTATTTGTGCAGCTAAAAATCCTTCATTCAGTCTGCCCATTTATTTTATTTCATTTTATTTATTTTACAATCTTTATTTGCTAAAATTGGCAAAATTTGCAAAGGCATCTTGCTTGGGTTGTACAGTCCCAGAAGACAGAGAGGTCATAGCGACATTGGGTACCCCCATTCCTATTGTGCCCGTCAAACCCATTCCTGTAGCTGGCACTCCCATGTTCATGTTTATTCCCATCATTCCCTGGTTCATCATAGGCGTGGGTCCCATGGAGGTCATTCCCATCGTACCTGACATCACACTGGGCATTCCCATCCCCACAGGAATGGGCCCTCCCATCAATGGGCTTGTCTGGGGTCGAACAGGCATCATGTTAGGCTGAGGATTGAGGTTCACGGCTGCAAAGTTTTGAGTCATGACATTCATAGGTTGTTGCATATCTGCAAAAAAGAACAGGACACCAAAAATCATTAACCAGAATCTGACACTGAAGGTGCTCATGTATCTGAAGAAACTTATGTGGTAACTGCTGTGAATGACACGATGGCCAAAAACGTAACCATTTTGCTCGTTTCCCTATTTTCTGTGTGAATCCTCAGAAAACTTTTATAAAAGTTTTAAATAGCATTTTTATAACAATACATGCTACTATGCATATTCTAGAGAAGTTCTAGAGATTAGGAAGCCTGAAATCATGACAAAGCAATGGTGCAAACTCTACAGTAAAAACATGCGCAGATACCAGCCTCCTGGCATGTCAGTCTCCATTTAGACAATACCACTTGCATCAGAACCATCACAATTGTTTAAGAAAAAATTATGAAGAACATAGGAAAACGGTAATTGACAGAACACTCCATCTCAAGGACAACCTACTAAACACATACAGGGCTCAGCATGCACACAAAACAATGCAATAATCACTTACTTTGTTGCTGCATCATGGCATTAAGTGATGGCTGCTGGGGTTTGGAAGGCTGCATCCCAGGTACTAAATTGTCCAAACTGATATTTACACTGGGATCTGACCAAGTTGAGGGTAGAGTTTTACTTGCATTCTTCTGGACCATCTCTGTGGTTGCATTATAAAGAGGGTTAGGCTTCGGCATCATAGTGTTCACGTTTTGCAGAGGCTAAAACAGAAAAGTTTGTTGGGATCCACTTGAAACAATTTACCAATAGGAATCAGGACAAAACAACAAGCATCAATTTTTCCAAAGATGACAATAAAAAGCCAATGAGATGCACCCATGAGTGCTGAGGGAGCTGGCGGAAGTCATTGCTGGGCTACTCTCCATCATCTTTGAAAGGTCCTGGAGAACAGGTGAGGTGCCTGAGGACTGGAGGAAAGCCAATGCCACTCCAGTCTTCAAAAAGGGCAAGAAGGAAGACCCAGGAAACTACAGGCCAGTCAGCCTCACCTCCATCCCTGGAAAGATGATGGAACAGCTCGTTCTGGGCGTCCTCTCAAAGCATCTGGAGGAAAAGAAGGTTATCAGAAGTAGTCAACATGGATTCACCAAGGGGAAGTCATGTCTGACTAATCTGATAGCCTTCTACGATGGCATGACTGGACAAATAGATGAGGGGAGGGCAGTGGATTTTGTCTACCTTGACTTCAGCAAGGCTTTTGACACTGTCTACCACAGCATCCTCATAGGCAAGCTTAGGAAGCGTGGGTTGGATGAATGGATGGTGGCTGGCAGATAGAGCTCAGAGGGTTGTGATTAGTGGCACAGAGTCTAGTTGGAGGTCTGCGACAAGTGGTGTTCCCCAGGGGTCAGTACTGGGTCCAGTCCCATTCAACATATTCATCAATGACCTAGATGAAGGGATAGAACATACCATCAGCAAGTTTGCTGATGACACAAAATGGGAGGGGTGGCTGACACACCAGAAGGCTGTGCTGCCATTCAGCATGACCTAGACAGGGTGGAGAGTTGGGCAGAGAGAAACCTAATGAAGTTCAACAAGGGCAAGTGTAAGGTACTGCACTTGGGGAGGAATAACCCCATGCACCAGTACAGGTTAGGGGCTGACCTGCTGCAAAGCAGCTTGGTGGAGAGGGACCTGGGAGTCCTGGCAGACAACAGGATGACCATGAGCCAGCTATGTGCCCTTGTGGCCAAGAAGGCCAATGGCATCCTGGGGTGCATAGTGTGCGGCAAGCAGGTTGTGGGAGGTTATCCTCCCCTTCTACTCTGCCCTGATGAGGCCACATCTGCAGCACTGTGTCCAGTTCTGGGCTCCCCAGTTCAAGAAGGACAGGGAACTGCTGGAGAGGGTACAGCAGAGGGCTACAGAGATGATTAGGGGGCTGGAACATCTTTACTATGAGGAAAGGCTGAGGGACTTGGGTCTTTTTAGTCTGGAGAAGAGAAGACCGAGGTGGGATCTCATCAATGCTTATAAATACTTAAAGGGAAGGTGCCGGGAGGATGGCACCAGTCTTTTTGCAGTGGTGCCCAGTGATAGGACAAGAGGTAATGGGCACAAACTTGAACATAGGAAGTTCCATCTAAACATGAGGAGGAACTTCTTGACTTTGAGGGTGGCAGAGCAGCACTGGAACAGGTTGCCCAGAGAGGTGGTGGACATTCAAAACCCACCTGGATGCCATCCTGTGCAACCTGCTCTAGGTGACCCTGCTCTGGCAGGTGGGTTGGACTAGATGATCTCCAGAGGTCCCTTCCAACCCCTGTGATTGTGAGATTTTTAGCCATGAACTTCAGCTCTTCCAAAGCAGTGTTGCCACATGCTGTTACGCCATTAGAATGGGTTAAAAGAGTATTTTGTAAGCTAGCATCAAGTTCCCATATCAATATGTGGAATGACAGTGATGATCTGCAGTCAAGTTTTGAACTCTGTTTTTCAAGTTTTGAACATACTGATTTTTCCCTCCTAACACCAAGTTGACCTGTTACAGTTTCAAAAACGACTCTCCACTGAAGCAGGCACTTCTGTGTTTTGGAGAACAGACTAGTCCTCACCTCCATCTACTCAAGGCTGAAAACCTGCAACATTCTGTGGAGGATGGCTTTAAGGTTTAAAATATCAACCTCATCTTCCCCTGCAAAGCAGCAACACTTCATAGAACAATGAAGACCGTCTCAGAGAAGACTAGTTTATAAAAGGAGGCTTTTCAAGAACATTTGACACCTTTCCTTTTTAGGAGGTTACACAAACATTTTTGGACAAAACTTTCTTACAAAATGCTGATCACATCATCTGAGTGATCAGGTATGGATTCCAGGAATGGAATGCATTCATTTTCAATGTTGTGATTAAGGAGAAGACAAAAGATTGAGGAAGGTCATTAGCAAACTGTACAAGTACCAGCATACCTGTGACCTTGATATGGGTAAGTTGACGCCCACAGCACTGGAGTTCATCATAGAGAAATTCATACTTAGTGAAGAGGTCATGGTTGTCTGAGAGGGGCCCATCAAATCAAAAAGATCAGTAGAATTGGAAGCAGCTGGAGCCTGGCCAGCAGCTGGCTGTGAGCTACTGAAAAGCTCTATAGCTGGCTGCTGTGCTGTGCTACTGAAGAGCTCTCCAGATGAAGCACTGGGACAAGGAGAAGCTTGGTTGAAGGCACTCCAGTCACCAAAGTCTCCATTTCCACTTGTTGCTGTACCTGAAGGAAAGGCAACAGTGTGGGAGGAAGGAAGACAGAGAGAAGGAAGGTGGAAGACTTCGAGAAAGGCACTGAGCAAATCCCATATTCCATGAACTGAAACAAATGAGAGCTGATCTGTGTCCGTCCAGATTAAGATCTGCAGGTAGAACCTCCATCTGGACATCATTCCCTCTCATGAATATTCCAACAATTTTAACAAGGTAGCAAAGGAAATATGAAACACCCATGCACAGAAAGTAGAAGGATGTTTGATAACATGTCACCTGTGGATGCAAGATAAGAAGGGACAGGTTTTCTTTAGCTGAAATAAGACTGAGGTAACTTAGGGGTAGATTGGAGGCTCTAGTCAAAACAACACCTAGAACTTTGATAATATTTATCAACTTTTTATCTTGGCACTATGGTATTTGCTGAGAGAACAGTTGTCGGGAACGAGCCACTTGATAAAGCACATTCCATCATGATAAAACAGACAACTACTTCAAAATTTGGTTATATACAATTAGTAGCTCTTTGTATAAAGCAATGCTGAGGGGAATAAAAACCAGAACTTTGAAAGCAGGTTGCCAGGGAATTCTTATTTGAGGGGATAAGGAATAATTTTTTCCCATCCCATGAAGTGCTCATATAAAACACACTAAGTTTCCTACATATGATTCCTAAACTAAATGCCTTGGCTTGAAGCAGAAATTCAATCCTGGATCTAGCAATTCTCTCAGCAGAAGCTTTGCTGAACTTTTAGTTCATCACTGGAACTTTATTTCATTTCAATATACCAGGGTTTTTGTAGACGGGCATTTAAATCAAAACACAGCAACTTACAGCTCTCTCTGTATCTCACTGTGACAAGCCTAACAGTATAAGCTGTTTGTAGACAACTGCTAGGGTGCCTATTTCAGGATCACAGATGTCCAGAGACACAAACCAGTGAACTGAGAATATGTCATAACCTTTGAGTCAAATAGGAGGACATGTTATCTCCCTGAATGAAACATGTTTTTCTGTTAACAAGGGAAGGGTTACTTCACAGGAGCAATAGGGGAAGAAAAGCTTACAAAAACAGCTACAGGAGACACTAAAAATAAAGCAACTCCATTTAAACAGCTCTCATTGCTACACAGTGAATTGTGTTCCAAGTTTGGGCCACTGTACTGGTCAGCTTTTTGATTATGTCACTGATACACTTTTGGTACTTCAGCTCAGTCACAAGCAATGTCATCGCTGTATGAAGTGAACTGAATTATAATGAACAGTTAAATCATCCCTTGAATTTCATTAGATGAGCAAATGAAGACCCAAACACATAAAGCTGGGGTAGATGAATCTAGTGCCAGTTTCTACTTCCTAACCTACATAATGGCTAATTCTGTGACAGCCATCCATAGCAATTTTCTACAATTGTATTCTACCCACTCAAAAGGTAACTGCAGTAGCCTTTTACACTCAATGTAAATATTTAGCAACATACACCTTCAACCTTTAGTCATCTTTATCTTTACCAATACATTAGAATTTAAAGAATAGTAGGAGAGTAAGTCTGTTCACAAAATCCAAGCATTGCCAACAACTTCAGTGCATGAAGTGGACTAATACTCATTAGCTTAGGGCCTTACAAGAACATTTGCTTTGATCTCCCTCACGAAGAGGGGCTATATTAGAATGTTTCAATTAGTAGTACATATTAAAAATTAAAACCTATTTTAAATATTCCTGATAGATAAGTAAATGCTGAGTGTGCTCCTTCTGTGTTCAGACCTGTGCACTGAGCACCAATAATGGAAGTGGGGGTAAATGGGATAAGGTTTTACCCCTTCAGTAAAACTTCAAAGATGATTAATCAAGAAGGAAAAGATTTCTAGAGGGGCTTACGCTGTTCAGGAATGATTAATCATTTCACAGGACTCCTTGTCCCTTGCATAATGGTGATTGGAATAGATTAATCATGTTAATGCAGATAAAGGATTGTATCAATTTAGACTGTATTAACACAGAAATTATTTGCATAGTAGGCGGCTTTGTGTTTGCAAAACAACTTGGTTTTGACTAAGAAAGCCTGTAAAAAAATTAGAGCAGTTCTTTCCTGCCAAGCAAATTAAAGGTGTATTAACTTATCCAGCACAGCTTGCCTAACACAGCAAATTAAAGGAAGAGAGGTTAACATGCTGACGAAAAGCTGGCTCGCAGGTAAGATTTGCTGGTCAACCTCTTTGCTATTCTTTTCTCATTTTGGACTTAATCCTACACCCTGGCTGAGAGCCCCCAGTCAAATACTACTGCTGCCCAAATTAACTTCACAAAAGACAGCCAGCCAGCTCTCTCCACTCTATGTTTGTCTGCAGCACTGTCCTGTGAGTAGCACTGCAGCCTCCCAAAAACACTCCACCAAAAGGAAGCCGATTGCTTTACGTGGCTTCCCAGCATATTTTTTTTTTGTCCAATTTTAAGGGAAACATTTTTCAGATGGTGGCCATGTCTATGTAATAGCTTGTATGTTTGCATGTAAAATGATTGCACATGCACTAAGCCAACCATATGGACACGCGACAGTTCTAAATTGCACGCCATGCAACCAGGCAAGGGCAAAACCGAGTGCTGTCCCAGCAAGCGTTACTAAAATCTTGCTCTTGTGATTGGCAGGGACTTGTTCATGCCTAACTTAAGATCTAGATATCTTTTATTTAATAGGCTTCTAAAAGGGAAAGAGGCTGTAACAAATTGTTATTTAGCTAAGCTAAAATGAAGCGTTGGTCAGCTTCATCCCACAAATGCATACACGCAACTTCAAAAGCCATCGGTGAGGTTGTACTGTCTATGGAAGACATAACTTGACTAAATTCCCCTCTAACATACCAGGCCTTCCAATAGTAACCCAGACATTATTGGAAGCTTTGGAAATACCCTGTCTCAGGGCCCCCTCATGCCATCTGACAAGGCCAACATATTTGTGTCTCTAAACAATTATAGACTTTTTAATTAAATCTTAGGAGGCACGTGGGAGCTGAGCACATCTTTAGGGACTCTTACTTTTCTAGCACAGGTGGGCTGCTATTTTCCATTGAACATGATCACATCTTTTGGTTTTGTTCAACTCTACTCATTTATTGTCCTGCCCATAACATTAAAGTTTGTAAGACTGATCTGGACCCTCTGCACATGTCCAGCAACAATAAACAGCAGCATAAAACCCTTCTAACAACTTTTCAGTTCACAGCATTATCATAAGCAAGCAAACCAGACTATCAAGCATTTCATGCAAGTCTTTATCCCACCACAGCAGCTTTTTTAAAAAAATAATTAACACCTCCCTATATCTGAAAAACTTGCAAACTGTTAGTTGAAATATTAGAAAAATGACTGCTTTGTATTGCAAATAAAATAGTTGGATAACCTTACATAAAACACTGGGAAGACTATGATGATTAATAATGTGAATGGTCCTATACTGCAGCCAATCTTACAGTCATTTTTGAAACACAAATACTGTCATCTCGAAGCATCCATCACTGCAGAACTCCAATTAATATAGCTCCTTGCCCACAACTGCAAGAGTGGGATGCGCTAGGCTCTTTTTTTAATTGTTCAGTGAGCACTCTTCATCCAGCATTTAGACCCACACTTGTTTATTTCAGGTTTTACTTTTCCACTCCAGAAGTCACATCTTTTTTCACTGCATTTCAAAATTAGACTTGGAGCTATGTTTTAAGTCTTATTATGTGCTTATATTATTAGATGCACAGGGATATATTTGTAATTCCTATTAACATTTTTCTGAAATAAAGTTCATTGAAAGTTTCAGGTCCAATGAGACACGTGCTGTGCCAGACAGTAGACACCTTCCTTACTCAATATAGCACTTGTGGTCCAGTTACATAAACACAGTTTTCCCTGGAAACGGAAGTGACTTTCAATAATGCCATGTGGCATCTCTTCCCCTCTTTCTGCCCTTAAACAGCATTTCAATCTGTAAATTAATCCTACCTTGCGATGATGGGAAACTTGCTGAAGCAGCAGCTGAACTAAAATCAGCAAATCCTCCAAATGGGTCAGTTGATCCAGCTAGAAACAGAAGGAAACCAAATGCTATTATAGGATTGTGCAAAGATCCATTGCAACAACCGCATGTGGGATTTATGAAGAAAAGCTGTTCTGTATTTGGCAAGATGGATTTATTGATTCTGCTCCTGAATTCGGCACTGTTTTTCCTGTTCATCACCGTACTATATTTATACAAGCCAGAGCAACAATAAACTGGATCATTTCCAACTGCCTTGCAGTCACAAGTTTTTGCTCTCTCCAAAAATAAATTTAGAGAGATTAAAAAGGTTAACAAGTTTTTAACTAGTGAGGGATGCTACTAGTTTGGCAGTTTGTAAAATTAAAACTTCAAAGCATAATATATAAAACCCAAACACTCTTATTGTAAAAAAAGGTAATTTATTATGCTTACTATGAAAAATTACATGTCGCCTTATATATAGTTTTTGTGTTACTTAAAGCATGAATGATTCTGCAATGAACTTGAATTGGGATTTCAAGGACAGAGCTTGCATTTGTGCTCATTTTTTTTAAGTTTGCTTCCCTTCTACAGCAGGAACATTAAGTTTTCCAACCAGACATTTGTACACAGCATATAAATTATTAACTTCTCAATACAGAATAGCAACAATTTTTCACTGAAAAATACAGCCAAGATATAAAACCAGAAGAAAGATTTAAGAACCGTATTGGAAAGCTGCCTTTTTTTTTAATAAATAACAAAACAGTTTACCAAAAAAATCATCCAATTATCCTGCTTTTACGTAGGTATTCCACTGACCTGAGAAAGCTAAGAAGTTGACCTTATTTGTTTGTCCTTAAAGATTTCACCTCCAAGCAGTCCCACCCTTAGAAGAAGCTGCAGCAGTTCAATTATTTTACTTTTAGTGTTATGCGTACATTATATAGGTTACATCACAGCTGCTTAGCCTGCAGTGCTTAGAAACTAGCCAGGTGGGACTGGAACATCTGTGCTGCACTCAAACACCACCAGGGACAGCTTCCCACATCTGGTGCCATTTCTGAATTGTCTTATCGCTGCAAGACATTCTGCCCCATCTGCTACTCTCAACTGGGTTAATTAAACTAGAACCATCTTCTTTTTAATAAATGGCTAGCAGTAATAAAAGGAACCATTCACTTTCTAATACATGTGTACTTGTATTTCTTTTTAATGTTATTTTACTGTAGACATTGCCAGGAAGGCAACTGTTCTTCCAAGGGGAAATGTCTTTTCTTGCTAAGCATGTAGCATATGATATAAAACATGAGATAAAACATGAGAAGGGAATGCAAGGATGGTCTGTTTGAATTTTCAGGAATATAGCACTACTAAAGTCCTTTTACTACTTTTTCAAGAGGGAGAAGATTTCACACCAAGTTAAGAAATTTCTTCAACACAAATTCTGGAGTGATCTAATAAGCATCTTACATATGTTTATATACAGGTTTTATACTGACTGCAACCTCAGAATGAAAAAGGGTAAGATGAGCCAGTGAAATATCAAGCTAGAAAACTGTTTTGATCATATTTACCCTGCCTACTGCAATAAACATTTTCAAATCTTTTTTTTTTACTACATGTGTCCTTACAGAGTTTAGAACAGGCTAATGGCTTGAGAGTTTATATGCAGAATGACCAACAGATAACATACTCTTGACCACATCCTCAAAAAAAAAAGAAAATCAATGCTCTCATGCTATGTGTATTGTCCCTGGACTGTTTGACGAAGTATCTAGGGATTAATTTAATTTTAAAGACAGAACTAGGTTCAAATCCAAAATAACCCCTTAACATTTTCAGTCAAGTCAACTTTTCCTCTATCTCTACTGCCTGTTTTCAAATGAAACTGAGTTCTAGAAAGATGTGGCAGAGCTTAAGCTGAATGCAGTAACTCTCTAAAGAAAGGTATCACCAGCCAAGATTAAAGAACCTCCTCTCTAGTAACACCAAAAAATTACTTCCAGCAGGTCTAACCAGATTCTACGTCTTCTCAAACAGATTGCTCCTTTATAGCAACCAACCATCCCTGTCACGTACAAATTGTGCTCCTTTAGTAATGCGTAACCCCTCAAGCCTCACCAACCTTCTTCCACATCTCTGCACCTGAAAATACATAGATAAGCAAGTTCCGAGTTCCCTGAATTCACATGACTTCCCTGCCAGTTCCTTCACAGTATAGATCAAAGTATGCATTTGACCCTTTCCCTGTGTCTTGCCTGACACTGGGAATGTTCCCACACCCTGTGCTGCAAGGAACAGTGGTCATAACAAGTGACCTGCACGTGAAGGACAGTGCTAATCATCTCAACATGAGCCATCCTCAAAGATTCCCATGCGAGATCTGTCACTACAAATGAACCTTTTCCATCTGCCTTCCCAGGTCAGCGAAGAGGTTATTTAGCAGGACCAGCTGGTAATATGCCTCTTCTCAACACTGTTTTTTAAATGCTGCTTTCGAAAAAGAAAATGCGAAATGAAAAAAGGCTCACTACAGCAAAGAACCAAACTGATGAAAGATTCAAATACACTACAATATGGAAGCTGCCATAGATCTGTTTGAAATATGGGAAGGCTTACTTTGAAGTGGAAACACCAATTTTCAATGTGATTTTATTTTTATATATTAAAAGAAAACATACAGATATGTCTACAAATAAAACCAAAAGAGAATCTAATATCTTTTCCCATAAGAATTGGATAGGAGAAGTTTCGGTATTGATCTGGGTAGTGGTTCTGATCTGGGATCTTAAGATTTCACAGAACTGTGTTAACTCCAATGTACAACGGACACCTTTGTATATGAAGTTAAAATAGAAAATAAGGCAAAATAAGTTGTTCCTTAAATTTGTGGGCTTTTGTGCACAAAAGAACCAATGCATGAAATGAATTTCATTTCTTAACCATTAGGAATTAACAAGTATTTAAGAACAGACATAAACTTTATCTACTCTCCCAAAAACAAAAGCGAACAAAGTTTTAAAGATCTACCAAAAAAAAGAAAGATCAAGACAGATCTCTGATACTGAATTACCACGACAATTTCCCTCCTTGCCTTTAGAGTTTTGATTAGTTTATATTCTATTAAATACTTAGAGGTAGCACTTTGGTAGCCTAGTGATGAAAGGAATTGTGTTGCACAGAGTGCTCAAAATATTGGCTTTTCTCATACATTATAATAAAAATACCTAGTGTGACATATTATAGGGGTTCCCACTACAATACACCCAGAAGTGGCATAACTTCAGATAGAAGTGGGTAAGAATAGTCTTCATATACACGTGAATGCAGCCACTTTTCCACACGTGTGGACCTCCAGCCACTCCAGACTGCCATTTTTTGGTACAGTCTCTGATTTTACATTGTCTTTAAAACAAAGACTGGAGATGAGTATCTGTCATCCCCAAGATACACACGTTCAATTCTACAAGCAATGTGAATATGATCCCATATAAATAATAAGAGAAGTTGCTTATTTGTACTGGAGAGAAGTTACATGAAAGGTTTCTATCTATGAAAAGGTGCATGTTCATATTTTATTTGATAACTGAAGTGATCTTTAAACACAAATTCTACCCACAGTTAACTCTCTCTTAACTGCGCCATTAGACCACGAGTACATGGAAGTCCTTTTTCTATTCCATGCTGGCCACCATCAAAACTGTCGCTATTAAAAACCTGTAAATCCAAGTCTTTAAAGTTTCAGGTTTTGAAAAGCAAACCACCAAACCCCTGAACTCCTCTATCCATCCTGTATGCAATCCACTGAAGTTTAACACATTCCTAAAAAGAAACTGCATTTTGAGAGTGTAAGGGTAAGTCTATATGAAGGTTAACAGACTTAAATTCAGCTGCATATTTAGAGAGTGAAGAAGTGTGCTTTACAGTGAATAATTTTACTTAAAAGTAATTTCTTTTTGGTATTAGGGTTGGGATCAACCAAGTGCCAAAACAAAGTAAGATAAAGAAACAAGTTTGCCATATACTTCAAATGAAAGCTTATACGAAGATCGTTCATCTCCAGCTGCCTAGCCTCTGAATTGCACTATAAGAAATACTTGAATGTGAATGGATTGCACTTGCTTTTAGAGTTAATTATAAATAACTGCATTACACAGTTTGTGACAGACTGATCTGGCAGTTAATCTTTGTGCTGCTAAGATTTATTAGTCCCATGCAATAGCACAGACAGTACCTTGCTAAAAAGGGTTCTAGGCAGCTCTAAGTTTTTTGAGTATTTGTTTCTCAATTTATCTACTACTCTATCTATATAACAACAAACAAGCTTATCGTCAGAAATCGTTCAAAATATGCATTAATAAAACCAAAATGTGCCTACCTGTTGAGACTGGCTGGCTAGCTCCATCAAACAACAGATCAACCAGGTCATTAGACGACTTGCTGCCAGAGGGTACAGAAGCCTGAAGAAGAAATCACACAATAGATCTCATCTCATGATGTCATCACTCATCTTAAGTGACACTGAGAAGTTTTCTGGGGTTTTTGGGTGCTTTTTTTAGAGAGATGGCAGATTTGTCTTTGAAGGCAACAATCACTGGAACCTGGCTAAATTGCAAATCGAATAGTGAACAGCTAGTGGCTCAGATTTTTTTCTGATAACTGAAGATAACTTGATAATAAGTGTGCAGGTTCAGAGAATCCTTCACACTTCAGGCCAAGATTTTATCTTTGCTTTCCTGAAGAGAGTGAAACATGATATTGACTACATTTAAGAAAATCTACATCTTAAAGCAATCATACAAAAAGGTTAGAAGAAAACTGTTTCCAAAGTCACGTTTTATTGTGCTCTGCTGTCTCACCTTTGCCGTTGGCTGTGCAGTATGAGCAGCAACATTCTGTTCTGGACTTGCTTTATCCCCTGTATAATGTGCTGCAGCTCCCAAGTCAATGGTCTTTGAAGGATTTGCTGTGCGTTTGAGTCTGGTGGTGGTAGTTTGTGTAGCTTCTGTAATATGAATGTGTTTAGTTGTCACAGTCTCCTCTTCATCTTTAAATTCAGCTTTGGGAGATTTACCTCTTCTTGATTTTTCCTCATCACTGTCACTAGAAAAACAAAAGCAATGGAACACCATTCATGATGGACTTAGACATGTGGGTTAAGCCACGAGAGTTTTACTGTAGTTCCTTGTAGCGATGGTTCACAATAAAAACACTGCTGCTTCCTACATTTGAGAAAGGCAATGTTTTACCCTTACATAATACATCTACGTAACGCGGCATTGCGCTCATTGTACAAAAGCAATGAAGAAAAGCAAGTTATTTTGTTAAACATGAACTGCAAGTCCACGGCAGAGGATGATAGGAAATCAGTGTTTAAACCCAGTACATTTAATTACCTTCTGACAGGAACTCCCCCACACTTTATGTAACACTTCAGCGACAAAAAGTGAAGTTGGCAGGTCTGCTCAGTACTTACACCAAGAGACAGAAAGCAGTGAACCAAATACAGGTACTATCTTTCAGCTTCAAGAATTCCATTCCTATTTCAACTCATTTCCCTTTCCAGAGAAATAGGCTTTTACATTCTTTAAAATGATTGTGGAAAAAGAATGTTTACAGAATTATGCAATGATACTATTTATTTTCTATCAGAGAACACACATTTATTCTTAAAATGTAAAAGAACAAAGTGTCACCATCTCAGGCAAAAACTTTTTAGATGGCATTGCATAATATTTGTTTAATCTGTTACATTTTCTACTTTTATATTTTAAGTCTTTCACAAACAAACCAATTGCCCCCCCAACAGTCATGTTGCCTGTTATCAAGATAAGGTTGGTACATAACAGTGAAAATTGCTGTAGAGAAAGCTTAAATATATCGAAACGTTATTTTGAAATAGTAATTCCCTTAGCAACATAGTTGAAAGTAGAAGGTTTTTATATTTTAATAATGCATTAGAATACTAAAACTGCAAAATTTAAGAAAGGCTGTCCCTTTGTCAGTGGGAATATGACAGTAACTGCAATATACTCTGGAGGGTAGCTTTTGTTCACTGTTAACAATAGTGGGCTTTCTGGCATACATTGCATATGTCATTTCCTCTATGCATATTACCTACTCACCACTGGGGATGGCTCAATTCATTAACATCAGTGAACATAAATGCTCACTCCTTTTTTTTAATTTTTTCATTTTTGAAAGAAAAATATCATAGCTGCTGGCCAACCTAGCGACTACTGGCCTTTGCTTGAGCCAGCCCTACATCGACAAGTGAGCTCAAATGGCATCACCTAACCTTATCCTTCCAAGGCACTTCAACCCTGACGTGCAACTGCAGGCCTACTGTTCCAGTCCTGGATTTCTGCAGATAGCCTACCTACGTGCACAAATACATCAGAGGGGACCACTAACCACATTTTCATTAGTGACAGCAGGATTTTAACACAAGCCCCTAGAGAATACTGATCTGCACACTGGCATGGTACACATGGTCCATCCATCCTAAAAGCCTCGGAGCAGTGTGGAATGATCTTACCTTTTAGAGGCATGTTGGAAGTACCTAAGACCAGGAAAACCACAACTAAGACTCAGTCTCTTAAAACCTACTGCAATGTATTCCTTGTCATCACTACAGAGTCCACCTAGTCCATATACATATTCTGTGGGTTGGGGAAGTGATTGACAGCCATCAAAGTCTGATCAATGGAGTTATTGCTACAGAACTGGTAGAGAATTATCTCACTAACGTAAGAATGAAAAAAAGTGAGTCTTTAGTGATCTACAGCAAAATAAATGTCTAAAAGCTTTTGAGAAAAGAAATTAAAGATATATGCCACAAAGCAGGACAAATATTACAATACTCAATTTTCTATGACAATCTGTACTGCTTCCAAACAGTCTCAGGAGATCTGGTCTTTTATTTTTCTTTAATGGTCACATTAACAAAAAAGAAAAAGAAACATTACAGATTAGTGTTCCCTTCAAGTGCGTTTACTGTGATCAGAATAGTAAAATTGCAGTGCTTCATCTGAGAATTGCAGAATGAACTTAAAAATAAAAATTACAGCTAGCATTGTACCAAATAATTAAAAAAAAAAAACTTCTGCAAAGGAAGTACATGGTTGCAACTTCCAGAAACCAAAGTATGGATACATGTTTTTCTTTGCCTTGAGGTTTTCGTGGTATCGGCTTTTTTTAACAACATTCTTTAAGGCAATAAAATAGTTTACTGATAGTTTGAGACTATCTGAATTATACCCTGCTACAAAAGTAATCCTTTACGTGGAAGTTGCCTTTAAACATGACTACTGCATCCTTTTATAGGAGTACTAAAAGTTTTGCTTCCTTTCCGTTGTTACCTGCATCAACCTTTATGAATGCTGAAGAAATGAGGACTGACATAGTTTAAGAATTCTTATGAAAAAATTGTAACGTTTCAGAAGAACCTCTGTATATCTGCAGGTAAATTAGAAAATAAAACCTCAGCATACAAGGCTAGACTCAGGGCAGCAATTTGTTTTTTCACCTAAGACTTAAGAACTAACAAGCACTATGAAAGAAAACCGGAGAAAGTTTTCCCACCCCATGGGGTATTGTTTCTGGTCTCCTCTGCTTCCAGGGACATATATTACTGGAAAAAAGAATCCAATTCTCCCACAGCATTACTAACATTTTTCTTCTAATGAAAAAAAGCAGACCAGGCTTCTCCCGAGTTTGCTGTGTGAACTGCAGTTTCACTGAAATCTACTGTAAACTCAAGCCAGCTATATCACAGATTAAGTACTTAGTTACTTCAAGCATTTTTTTTTCTTCTACGCAAACTACTAGCTTTCCAAGTAGAGTCAGAAATCCAGAATTTTGGCCAAGTTCCTCTGGTGTGTATACTGGAGGTAAAGACTGTGTCATCCAAATTCCATTAACTGTTGTGAAGATGTTTAAGTCACATTTATTCTTTGTGCTTCAAGACCTTTATTGGCTTTACAGTACTAGAGTAATAATGATTTATAAAGCTATTAAGATAGAAACAATAGAACATACAACAGCAGATTTGCCAGCTGAGCAAGTATCACCATTTAGTCACATTTCCAAAGGAAATGGCAACTTAATTCAATGTTGTTATATAGCTGCAGGCTACAAATAAACTAGCAAGTTTTCAGAGGCTTCTTTTTTGGTTTTTAGATAAAAAATTGCTGAGGTGAAAACACAGAAATGTAGGGATTTCATGAAGCATTTACAAGACAATGCTATGTTGTTTTGAGCTTAAGTCACATGATAAAAGTTCATGCTTCTGTTCAGTTTCAATATTTAACTTCATACAGAATACAGTATTCTGTTAATATAACACAAATAAGGTTTGTTTTTACAGTATCTTTAAGTATAAATAGACAGACATTCTATAACCTTGAGTTCAATCTTCTTAGATCCTTTGATACCTTCTGTACTAAGAAACCCCTTCATTTCAACACTCTGATAAAGTACCTTCCATGTTGTCTAACCACCATGCCAAGAGAAGCCAAAAGGAAATTTCAGGCTGGTAGCCAAAGCAATGTTAAGAGAAGCCATACTGCTGCAACCCGGATTCCTTCTTATGGCAGGATAACCTGCAACTACAAATTGGTTTTGCTCATGTATCTCCCAAAAAATCCTCCTTTTATTTTAAGTCCTGAGTTGATCACTTTTCATAACTTTTGACACAAATACCACAGCTGACATTTACCAAAAAATGGAAGAAAAAGAGAAACAAGGGTTACAAGACCAGAACAAAGATGAAAAAGTAACATTAGCCATAGAAAAAGATCACTGTAACTTGGGGTAGAGATGTACAGTGGAGAAGTCCACAAAATAAGCTGCTTTTATAAATATTAGACTGCAGAAAGAACTGTCTAAAACACTGGAAGGTGCAAGACTTTGTATCAGCACAAGCAAGAGACCAGGAGCCATTCAGAAATAAAACGAAGGAAATAAGATAAAAAGCGTTTACTGGACATCCTCTACATGAAACGTGGATAGGGAGCTTTACAGATGTCATGTGACAAGTTGCTTTTGAAAGTTAAGTACAGCAAAGCACACAGCAATATACCATTGTTAAATTTGACATTGTTTACTTTTCTTCTGATCCTTTCTCTTTGTAGTCTACTGATAGTATGTTCTAAGTGGGAACCCTGATGTGTGCAAAGAATACTAGTTTTATGATTTATTAATGCCCTAGCAATAAGACCGTACTGCCTTTTTCTCAGAAATGCTACCATTAGAATTTTTTTTTTCTGTGCAAAATTGCTTGACTTTTGTAATATATGCACGTGTGTGCATGTGCATCGGTACTTTTATAGACATATATATAAAAATATGTGTGTGAATGTATCTGAAGACATTCCTGTAAAAAAATATTAATCAAATCTCAGTGCAAATTTGAATTTTGTTTCCCAAAAGGGAATTATTTCAATATACTCGAGCACTTTCTCTACAGCAATTTCAGATTGTTAAGTATGAATTTGATCTCCAGATAATAAAATTCAATGCACCTGTTGAAGTGTGATGTATTTAAAGTTCTTTCTGCCAGCAAAGCAGGGTAGGTTCTTTTCCTTACTGAAAAAATGTAATGGCCAGATGTAAAATACAACAAGTTTCTTGGGAAGGTTGAACTGAAATTGACTTTTTTTTTTTAAAATATTGAAGTAAGTCACCTGAAGTCTGTTCTTCCTGAGATCAGGTCAGGGAAGAAGCACCATGTCAAGGTAGGTCTTAGCAATTTTACATCTCCCTCCTCTTTGGCACTTCAGCATTCAGGGTAACTGTAGCGTTAAACAGCAGCCCCAAGTATACTGGCGCAAACATGACCACTGAATTGCTGAGACAAGGAAAAGCTTAGGAAATTTCAGCCAAATTCGCTGCATTGCCAGCAGCTATCTAAGCTAGGGGTAGTAATGGAAGGCAGCCAAGAGCAGTTAACTATTGACAGAGCTCCATTATTCCCCGAGGCCAGTAAGAGCTGCATAAGAAGTCCAGGAAGCAGGTATTGAACCCAAACATGCTTCCACACAGACAAAAAGAAGGGCAGAGTATTGTAACTAATAATCAGCAATGTCAAAAATGTCAAAAGAGCTTTATAATAGCAATTTCACAGAATAAATTCATGTTAGTATAACTCTAGTACCTGCACCTTTCTGGAGAGTCTTCTCTATCTTTCCTTCGGAACTTGCTGATGGTGTCATCAATCGTGCTTCCAATTTTGTCGCTTAGCTCACCTAGCTTATCGCTGAATGGAAAAGCTGTTTTTTTATCCCATTCTTCATCCCATTTTGACTTGGGCTCAGGATCGTATCTTTCACCTGTGTAAGGCATTAAGATAAGAAATACTAAAAATAACAGCAAAAAAAATGCCTGTGGTCTTTTTGGAATCACTCTCAAGCCCCCCTGCCCTACATACATAAACCTTACAAGTTTTCAAAGCAAACTGAAAGCTCCCACAGTGCTGAATCAACACTATTACAGCAAGGCACAGCATGTAATGCCAATCATTAAGTGGCAGGAATGCAGAATCAAAGACTTGTTTATGACAATGACACAATCTTAATGCACTGCACAGCACAGTGCATCAGGACACTGTTGGACTCGCTGGAGAAACACAAGCAGCACAACCAACTCTGGCTGCATAAGCAGCTTATCAGAAATGGGACATGCCAATTTTGTAACAGTCACTTAATGCATGATACTCCATTCTTGGCCAAGCCATATGCTCGGAGGTAAATCTATGTTGTGGAGGTTTTAGTTTGGTGTTTGTGTTTTGTTTTTTTTAATACACTGACATTCATGAACACATAAAAGCATAGTACCAAAATATTGAAAGATATAAATGTGCAATGCATTATAACTTTCTGTTCTTTCTTTTCCACACTTGGTGATTAAAAAACCTTTAAGAGACAAAAAAGACAAGGCAGTACAGCAACTCACCTTTTCAGCAGACATTGAGTACCCTGAACATCTTTACTAAACATTATTATCAAGAAATAATTTTTTTTTTTCTAATCAAGTATTCAAGACTTCCACACCGGCACATTAGCTTACAAACAGCTGACAGTTTTACTTGAAGTACATTTGCTGTACAATCTCATGAAGAAAGTATAAAAAACTTAAGCTTGGGTTTATTTATACACACCCAGCCAATCTGAGTTTAATTTAAATGAAAAAACCACCACTTACATTTTAACAAAGAGTTAACTATCAGAAGCACAGCACACTTTACTAACTTGTATTGTGATCTTATATCAGACCTTCTGCTGAAAATACAGGTATATAGAAAATACAGGTATATAAAACAAGCCAGTATAGCTCAGTTTCTAGACAACACTTTTAGACAAACATTTTATATTTTGGGCCATTACACATATAAAACAAGGAGTTATTTGACTATTGAAAAATGTGAAATACTATTTTTTTTTTTTTTACTTAAGCCAAGTAAAACTGAGTAGCAGAAAGGAAGAAAGGTGAAAAATTCATTACTTCAAGTTACATACAAATTATATTGTAGCTCAGGTCATATTCAAGACATTCAATTAAGCCATTTTTAATAAAACCCAAATGATGGATTCCAGCACTACAAGGTGCAAAATTTGAGTTATATCTGTCTGATAACACCATATACTAGAGGACATATTTCCTTACTGAAGAGATACGTGGAAGTGATATTTGTTTAGATCCATAAAGGATAGACAAACTTTTCCAAAGTAGAGAACCGGTTACAAATCAGCGAGATACTCAGTGAGAATTTTATCACTGGAAAAGACGACATTGCTAAGAAAGGTACTACTGTTAAATTTTGCAGGAGAATAAAATAGCCTTATTTCAGTTTATATCAGGCTCTCAAGCATTTTAATGTAGATTGCATTAGAAGGTTTCCTTGTAAAACGGGAATTTTAAAATAAATAAATCCCAAGAGCTTGGTATCTTCAGGACAAAAAGAACTAAGGAAAAACTCTGAAAATACAAGCATTTTATATTTAAATAACCAGAATCTTTTAGATTAGAAGTCTGACTTGGGAAAAAGTTTGTTTTGTGCTCCTGGAAAGACTTTTTTTACTTCACTCAATAAATGAAGGGATAATTAAAAATCCTTTACCATAAAAATGAAATGCAAGACAAAGGAGACAGTCCTTTAAATTCAAAAACTTGAATGATAACTAAAGAGCATATGGAGAAACACTTCTACCCAGCATATAGGGATAGATCACGACTCTGTACAGAGCAAGTCAAAAGATAAGCTCAGTGAAAGAACAGAGGGACATGTACTTAAAGCAGAAATGCAGTGACTCATAAGTACTTCCTAAAAAGAGAATCACCAGGATTCCAAGCAGGTAGCAAAAGCCTAAAAGAATATAATAAAACAAGACATATCCTGCCACGGAGATAGAGATTTTCAACCACTCTGCATATAAGGAAAAGGGAGGATAGGGAGAAGTAACCTGACAAAAACAGAAGAGAGCAAATCTAACTTTAAGGCTCACAGTGAAGAAGAGTGAAAAACATACATAGCACCAGAGAGGGACAGATAAAGTTCAAGTTCTGCACAGTTACTACTCAGATCTTACACCAAACCCTTTTCTCAAAGAAGTCACTGACTTGAACAAACCAGAGCCTTGTGCCAATGTGACTTGTGGATTCATCCCTTAATAAAAGCAGCCAAGGATTTACCCCGGCCAACGAAAACACAGATAAACGTCTCAAGACTGACAGCTGGATCATGGACGACATGCTGGGATACATCAGACATAAAAGCCAGTTCAAGCTCAGATCCCTGCTACACATTACGGCAGGAACTGGGGAACAAGGAGGAAGCTACACACTTGGATCTGATAAGCAAAACATCGTACTGGTTGTGTGCCTTTACCTAGCCAAGGCTCTCAGAGAAAACTGTCCTCTCTAAAAAACAAGCTGATGGCATTACATCCTCTACCTTACACATACACTATGCTGAAGATGCAAATAGCCCGACAGAACTCATTGCACGCATGAAGAACATTGGTCACCTCAGCAAAGTGGGTGAATTTGTTTCCAGAAGCAAGGATACATCAGACTACCTATCCACAGTATTCAAATAGTACTTTTTTTTTGGTGGGGGGTTTTTTGTTTTTGTGTGTCTATGTTTTTAAATAGTAATGAAGGTCTTATTGCAAGTACCAGACCCAAGCTGGATATAGGACTGGCACCTTGTGCCATGATGGTCAGATGTTGTAATTTTTAGAATTTTGATTTTTGAAAATCTGATGGCAGGTATTCTGCTTTTTATGAGGAAGCAGATGACCAAGTGACCCTTCACACATATTTTTTAAATATATAATACACATATTTTACTTTTTGAATTATTGTTTTATTTAAACAAAAATGTAGAACTTTCTTTCTGGTGTTAAGCATGACCTCTTCACTGGCAGCTGCAGGATTCATGGATGAGCACTGGTGCACCAAATTTCCAGCCTGCATACGGGTCTGCTGTGCTGTGCAACCAACATCCAGCTGCAAGCTTAGTATGTCTACGCAAAGTAAATTTGGTATTAGCTCTGGGAGTCCTCCTTCAAAAAGGACAAGGTACCTATATTACTAATCAAACAAGATTTTAAAAACATGCAAACTGAGATGGTAACAACTGTATTGGTAAACTCCTGACATAAGCTCCATCACTTACATGGTACTTAGTGCATATATTTAAAGTCAGATCTGACAGATGTCAGAATTCATACAGATAATCCACTGATACCTTTCAAGTGTCCAAACAGTATTACTTGGGAAACCAGGAAGTTTAATGGCATATAATGTCTACATTGTTTGACCCAAACAGTATTAGTGCCCTGAAAGCCCTAACCCAAATTCACCAGTGGTTCTAAAGGAGGTTGGCAGGAGTAGGTGAAGCAATTCTTGTGCTGTGGTGGGTGGAAAGTATCATCACTGTTTTTCTTTAATTAAAGACTAAGAAACCCTGACTTACAAGGCCATTTATCTATCTACTTCTGCTACAGCAGCATTAATTTCAAAATTGCATTCTGCCTATGGATAAAAACAAGACAACTAAGTTTTGGCTAAGCCAATGCGTTAATGTCATTTGTGTAAGTTTCTAGTTAGCTTATTATCTAAAAAAGATTAAAGATTTTTTTTGAAGTAATTTAAATTTGTACGTGGGGGAAGTGTGCAAGATTTATTTAGAATAGTAACACTGACAGTTAAAGAAATATAAAGAAAAAGCATCTAAAGGAGCATCTTAGAAATTCCTTAAGTTATCTGTGTTATCTAAGCCAAGTTAAAACTCGAGACTGTCAATCCTTGACCACGAAAGCCTAGTACTTACTGTATCTGAACCCTCCAACACTGTCCGAAGAAACCCCAATGTATTTGTCTTTGTTCTTCTTAGCTTTCTTCCTCTCTTCCCTAAGTCGATCATCATCTTGAGCAAATTCAACCATTTCTTTTACTTTCTGGCGTATGTTTATACCTTGGTCTTTGCCATTTTCATCTGTATAGGTAATGCAAAATGCAGACAATGGATGGAAGAGGGGGAAAAAGGAAAAATAAGCCAGAGGCAGCAATATGAATATCAAACTAATAAGAAAATTTAAACTATGAACACAGCAGTCAAAGATCTTATGGCTACTAAGGTCCACTACATTTGTTTAAAAGGGACACTACATTTGTTTAAAAGGGACCAAATATTTTGTTTCAACACAAATTTTCATCATTAGATAAATGATAAGTTTTCACTGAATGGTGTATTTAGAAATGTCTAACTGCTGCTGAACCATTGAAAAGATTAACAAAGATTGAGACAGAAATTACATTCTCCAATTATTAACCCTTCAAAATATAACCCTTTTTCCTCAGTCTTTTCAGTACAGTTTTTGCAAGTTTAACTACAAGAACTCAGTCTTATTGCAAAACTGAATTTTTGAAAAATTGCTTTCAGTTGGGATGTACACAAGCTAAATGTGCTCCTTTCCCAGCCTTTTTCACATTCAAAACACACACTGGCCTTGCTGCCTTTGCACTGTAAATATTATTTGGTGGGAGGAAAAAACCCCAGCTTCAAACAGATGTGTGTGTTTTGGAGCTCTAACCTTTTCTTCCCATATGATTAAAGCTATTCCTTTACGGACACCACAGGGGACCAGTCTCTAGTGCATATTTTAATATAAACCCGAACACTCATGTTGTGTTGGTTCTGTTGTTATTAGCCAGTCTTTTCTGCAAGTTCTTGTCTTCACTAATTAATACTCTAGGGTCCCACGTCTTGGATTCTGCACTCTTCACACAACTGGCAACAGTCACATTCTAATTAGACTGGGGAAGCTTCTAAGCTGGTTCAGGTGACTGACAACTCCAACTACTGTTTTAATTTGCTTATAAGATTTTTCTATTGCTCACCTACAAAGTGGTAATTTTCCAGGGATCGCAAATCATAAATGTGTTCTCTGGCACTTGTAACAACACGCTCTGATCCATTCCTTATGAGGTAAGCTAGGAGCAGCAAAGACTATAAAAATACAAAGCACCTTATGATTGCATGAACAAAAGCTCTATCTTTTTTTTAAAAAAAAAAGCAATAGAAAAACAAACCTACCCCCTCCCAAAATTAGTAAGTAATAAGACTTTCCCTTTTTCAATAAATGCTTATTATATGGGTTCACACAGAAAAATCACGTTTTCCCCACGTGCACCTTTTGCTCTTTAGAGTATCAAAACTGTATTTGTCAAAGTCTCACTTGTTATTACTAAATCAGAAGCAGTTACCCTCATAAGCTACTGCTTATTTTAAGAGACAGCAGTAGCAGTACAGGAGAAAAAGTTAACCCTTTTAAATGAAGCATTTTCTTTTGCCTCTTTTGTTACCAATTTTCCAATGGTTTTCGTTGAAAAGTAACTCCTACAGAAATAAGCAGCATTGTGCAGGATGCAATGGATATACAAAACTGCATTTCAGTACAATTTTAAGCAAGTGACAAAACAAATGAAGTTTAAGTAGTACTTCAACTGCAATTTTTTTATGTTGAGGATTTCTATCTAGAAAAAACATTAATGCACTTTCTCCAAAGTAGTGCCTGTATCAGCTAAAACTATCATCATATTTCAACTTATCCAAACCTGATAAGCAATTCCAAGTAGTCTTTATAACATTAAGTAGTTATGTGTGATAGCATTAAATATTAATTTATATTGTACTTTAGGGAAAACAATTACTATGAATACAAAGCATCAAGCACCTGTGAAAAGCACAAACCATGCCTTAGAATTAATTCTGTCTTGTTACAATCCTCGCATCAAGAAAAACAAAATACAACCTAGTCTAATACATCAGTTCTAAAAAATGAGGTTATATTTGCATAATTCAGTGAACACTGAACACCACTAAGTGCGGCATGATATAATCTTAAGCAAAAAGTTTCTGTACCATGCTAATTAGCCAAAGACAAGAAAAATGCAAATGATTCAGTTCTTTTTCCAAAACACAAGTAGGACATAAAAGCCTTATATGATAAGATCTGCAAGAAAATTTGGTCCACTCAAAGCCTAACTACAATTTCTAGAGAATTGTGAATTGGCAGAAAATTAAGATTAGTTTCAATTTTATTTCAGGTATTCCTGAATTCCTTCAAAAACATTTTCCTGATACCACAGTAACTTATCTGCCTCTCATGCAGCACCGTAACAACTCCTTTGAGTAGATTTAAAATGTGAATGCTACTCCAATACTTGAATATCAGCAAAATGTAATTGCTCTATTATGCTCATTATGTAACATCTTAGACACTTCTAAAACGAGAAATTTTTGGTTTTTCACATAGAGCATTTGAAAGACATCTTGACTTCAGTAACAAAATTATAAACCACATAGTTAGGAAAGCAGTTTAGCTTACTAGTGGATTAAATGGATGAGCAGTATCTAAACAAGACACTACATCAGAACATTGTACTAGCAACAAGCATTATGTCCTCCATAGACCACCACACTCTTGAATAGTCCCAGTTCATATACATACACACCTTATAAACTCTCCTCCAGTTCTTTTTATTGTCTTTCAGCATTCGCGTCCAAAGCATATTCATAAGTTCTGGAAACTGTTCATACATAAACGTAGCCCTAAAGAATTAAACAAAAAGGAGTCCAGAAATTTTATTCTCCATGGTTTGCCACAATAGCTTGTTAAGACTCAAGGCTGACAGTAGATGGCAGGCTTGATCTAAGCCCACTCACATTTGATGACATTACAAGGGAAAAAGCTATTTCTTAGTCTTACAGAAGAAATTTACATACTAGTACTACAAAAGAAAAAATAATTCTAAAAATATGAAGCAGTAAGAGAACCTTCACTAATTTATAACGAAAATAATATTTAACGTGAATACCTAATAACCACTGCAATTAGTCAAACATGCAGCTTCCAAAGGCCTTTTAACAAAAAAGAGTTCAAGGAAGAATTTGACATGTTTTGCTCTATGAAAAGAAACACTCCAAAAAAGTCAGATGTATTGAAAGAATTGAGGCTACATAAATAGAAATCAAGAATTTACAAAATACTTGGACTTCATTTTTTATTTGGCAGTTTTCAATACATAAGATTATGCATTAAAAAAATAGCATTATCAGTCAGCATACCACAGAATTTATTTAGCAGCAAATTTCACATTCCTGTATAAAATGCACCTTTTTCTTCATCACTGAGCCAAATTATCACTTACTTGGCAATCTCTCCCATGAGTTGCCCCGAAGGTCCCCATGGATCATCATTGGTTGCTTCTCGAACCTTAGACTCTATTTCTGAATAATTCATAACCACATTGGTGCTGCAAAGGAAAAAAATTAACACACATGAAGATTAGCATCAAAACTGAGAAACACATGAAAACTTAATAATGACACTAGTGCACATCTCACTTAATGAGGTACCTCTACAGGGTGGGAAAGAAAACATCTTTAGTGCAGAAGTTACCCTGAGGACACTATACAACACATTTAAGTTATCTTTAAGGTTTTACTATTCTATTAGTCTTCAAGAATACAGATGAGAAACTAGGGATTACATTACAGCTGGATTCAGTCCAGTAAAAATGGCTTTTGGTCAAATTAAAATCCAAACCGAACCACTAGAGTCAAAGCTGATAGCCTCCCCAACTAGACATGGCTGGCTTACAGGTTTGTATGGTGTACAGTTATTTGCAAGAAGCTTTATAACTCAATCAGAAGCAGATATTTTTTTTTTAATTATGAACACTACAAGAGAAACTCAAATACCACCTTTATCAAACACGTTTTAGTTAAAAAAAAAATCACACAGAAGACTGAAGTAAGGGAGATAAGATTCACTAGGAAGTCCATTTCCTAGCTTGAATTTATTTAATTAAGGGGAAAAAGCAAAAGAAGAAAAGCTGCCGAGCACTGTGTGTTACGATTAAAGCAATGCAAATACTATAAGGAGCTCAGGCTGTCTCTATGAGAGTTCACAGAAAAACCTAACTTGGAAAAAGGAAGCAATTTTTCTGTATCAGTTATATTAAAGTCAATATGGGATTATTTTTTTAAAAATAATCTCAAACTAATAACGTTCAGCTGTAAGCCCAGCAACCTCCTCGGCACTCCTGAAAGCATCCAGATACCTTAAAATATAAGGAAAATCATTGTGTTATCAAATGTGAGTGAGCAGGCTGAAGTCATCATTCATACAGAGAACGTTTGAAAAACAGCTCTCTAGTTATGGAGCAATATATAGCACACAATAGTAATGAAATACCAGTGAAAGGAAACCTAGTGGCCTCTGCTTTCCCTACATACTTTGCAGGCTATTTGGAATAACTTAGACATTACCTGTTTACACCTACTGTATCAAAAGTTTGAAAATTTACTTAACTGTTAAAAGTACATCATACAACTGGTTTCAGAAGCCAAAACAACCCCTGTAAGTTGACTGCATTCAACATACAAACCACACTGCAAAGTGAAATTGATTAAACTGTAGGAGGGACTTAATGATCTTACAATACAATGTGGAGAAGGCATTTGCTGCTTAAAAACCTACTCTGAACCTGAAAGGACTAGAAGCAAAATCAAGATGCTTAATAGTCATCCCTCTGTCCATGCAGGAGTTGGCACAAAGCAGCATTCAAGCAATACCCGCTCAATTTTATTTGGCATAAGGATAGCAAAGATCTTGGAACTGGGAGTTATAAACACCAGAAGCAAGAATGAGATCTCCGTGAATCTGAAAGGGGACACAGAAGGTAATTGTTAAAACAGAATAAAATTCCTGGACTTAATCTTGGATTCTCAGCATGAGAATTCCTGCTGTCAGATTCTGATGTATGTTTTTTATTCAACTTTGTGTCTAAAGAGAGTGTAAGCTACATGACTGAATAAATAATCAGCAAGCTAACAGAATCTATCTGTATAAAAAAAGCATATAAGAACACAGCAGTAGTTACGAACAACAGCAATTAAGGTTTTACAAATTCATTTATGTTAAATGCACCTCAAGCTTCTGTTTCTGATTTTTTTTACCATACGTACAAATGTAAACTAATACCATCTTTATTTCCCGTATGCATGGAACATTAAAAAACCCCACAAGGCCAAAGCTACAGGCTTCAGCGCTTCGCAGCTTTCGGCACACTGGTCCCCTTGTCCGAAGCACAGGAAGGCAGGGAGTTGAATGGAAAGGTTCTGTTTGTTTTTATAACCCCTCCTTAAGCACTTGTTTGAGAGGCTTCATGGGGAGTTGGTGGGGAGAAGCATAAAACGAAGCATTTCCTTCATTTCTTAGAGCAGAGAATTTAAGATCGGAAAATGCAGGAAAAGATGCAAGCTTACTGTAGAAAAAAAATATATATGTAATGCCAGCATTAGCTATGGAAGAACTCAAAGCGCATGTCTAAAGCGGCATAGGGGTTGAAAGGGGGAAACGAAGGGGAAACAAGGGAAATTAAGTAATGCCAAAAGAAAGAATAAGGTGCAGTTAAACCCCTCCAAGTAGAAATAGACTATGTCCCTCTAAAACCACCCTGCATAAGGTTATTGTTCTCAGCAACCAGGAGAAAGCTCTTTTATAAATGCCGAGATGAGATCTAGTGGCAAAGAGTTCCAAAACAAAGCATCTTTAAGCCACATATAATTCAGCAACAAATGTAAACTTAAAGTTAAAAAAACCAACAAACTGTTGTATAGTTTGGCATCATTCCAGGTCACTTAAAAATAACCATTTCTAAAAAGGTGGAAATACAGTTTTATTCTTCCTTTCCCATGTTTTCTATGGCCCTCACTCCATGCCCTACCCATGATTCCTGTGACCTTTGCAACAAAAAAATAATTTACGTCCAGATGTGAAGGGAAAAAGTGACTAGCTTGATTGCCAAGACTTCCTGTGATTGATATAAATTTAATATCCAAGGACACTTCCAGACACCAGGGGGGGCTCTCTGATTAGTTTATCCTGGGCAGCTTCCAGGGAATCGTGCTGGATTGCATGGACAGTGTCTGCTTTGCAAACAAATGGACATACAACAGTCAAGACTGACAGAAAGTATCTTTGCAGTCAGTGTTTAAGACACGCTATTATCTGTGAGACTACATTTGGATTTACCCCAAATCGTTAATTGAAACTCTGCACAACCAGAATCTTGTGACAAGCATATTTACACAAACTTCTGACATGGAAAAAGACATTAAACACAAGAAGTGTATTTTGAAAGTTACATCCAAAATAAAGGCACAACGAATAAATGGGTTGACATTAACATTACAAACTGTTGCATTCTTTTCTATTTGTCTCCTACATGTCTTTTAAGTCAGACTAGTGTCAACAGATGATTTTTTCTCTTTATTGTACCCCTGAAAAATTATTGCAGTATTGTTTCTTTTAAAAAAACCAAAACTGATCAGAAAAGCCAAGAGAGGGCACTGTCACATCTCTATAAAACAGCAAGCATGGTGACAGTGAGCAAAACATTAGCTTTTAATTTCTTGCAAAAGAACGCTCAACTTTAAATGTTTGCATCTACAATTTATAGCAACACTGAATAGGTAGCTCGAGTATTAAGACTAAATTCCTCCACATGAATAAATGGACATTTTAACTATTACCCACTGGCTTTTCACTAGCAAATATCTGATCACCTCCAACTGCAAACAGTGAGACATACTTCCTCTTAAAAAAAAACCAGAAGTTTTATATGCATTTTATAAGTACATTTTAACATATTTTGGAACCGAAGAGATTGTTTGCATTTTTCAAAGAAAAATCTTTCAAAGAATGCAACCAATTGTAAATAGCTTCAAATTTTGTTCTAAGTTACATTTTGAGATTTGTAAATTTGATATCAAGCTGTCATCTGGATCCAGGTGCTATATCCTGTAGTGTGCTAAAAAAAAGAAAATAAGCAACAGAGGGAGAGGAGAAGAATGTGAGGGGTGAAAAGAAGTATTGCATGTACTGCAAATGTATAATTTGAGGTAAAAATAATGTTTAGTTGGTGTTAGGGAGAGCAAGCAGACAAGCAAGAGTGGACATGAAGTACTGTACCTACCCATACAAAACTACGGGGATCAGAGAAGATACTAAGGTCCAGCCAAAAGTTTACCATGTATCTGCCACTTCAACCTTTACAGTTGCAACAGTCTGAAAAGCACTTTAGCTTTCAGGCATAAGAGGATAAAAATCCTACAGGTCTGAGATTGTCCTGTGAGCACTATTCTTAGAAACAAAGAAATGAAAGATAGCTTGTGGGTGGCCTGCTTGAAAAATAAAGCCTTATAGACTGAAGGAACACTTCACAGGATGACATACAAAAAAGGCATACTTTAAGAGGTGTCCCGTCTTCCCCTTCCCTTATCAGTGGATACTGAACATAACCCACAATGCAAACATAAACACACGAACACTAATGAATGATAAAAGTATCTGTAGAAAACTTTATTTGCGCATGCTTTCAAGATACTCCAGTATAAGACTCTAATAGATATATTTTGGCTACTCTGCTTGGGCTTCTGACCTTACATAGTAATACATGAATCAAACTACTAACACTCAGAAGGACAGTATTAGTGAGGATGAGGTGTACTCTACTCTCATCAATGTATCATCCCTTCAGTTTTTTTTTTCCATAAAACAGCCACAAATTAAATACACAAAAAGAATGCTTTCTTCTTCCAGACCAAGAAAAAAAGAATTTTTTTTTCAATCACTTCTATGTCAGGAAAGTAAAATCATTGCACTTCCACCCAACAGTCTATTAAAAATTAAGTTATCACAACATCATGAATTCAAATGTTTGTTTCAGACTAAAGATTTTTCATTGTTCAGGACCACAAGGTGTTCCCTACAGGTTCATAATCTGTAACTCAAGTCAGCTCAATTATCTGTTAGGAGATTATCACCACTTAAAATATTACACAACCATAACTATACTGCATCTAGTAATAGCTTCCAATTGGTAACATTACAACTAGCTTTGTTCTGCCTGAACTAGTTATCACAAATCAATCACTGCTGATTCCACACTCAAAAAAAAATCCCTAAATCTCTCTATATCATATCCCTTGAACCAGAAACACTTTGGAAACACAAGGCTCTGAACATAGTCAGCAAAAGAAATGGAAGGAGTCTATTTTCTCAGCTAATCTCTACTCTAAAATTAACTACCAAACTCTAAGGTTAACCCTTAAACAACATTTCATAACAATGATTTACACACGCTACCAGCAAACCTGCTAAAGAAGAAGGTGCAACAACTTTTGTCTTTGTTCACTTGATTCAACACCTCAGTTAGAACCCTGGATGCACCATATAGCACACTAGTAAGAGTAAGTAGTTCAATGCCCACGATCTTCTCAAAAGAATACCACACAGTTAGATATTCCCACTTTGTGCTCCCCAGCATCTCCTTTATCTTCCAGACTTTTTCCATGGTCAGTGGTGTTCTGTTCCCTCACCACCCTGACAATACCTTCAAGTGCATGAAATCTCAACTCATAAAGGAAGCTTACAGTTCACTGCCAGATTTTGGCAGCAATGCTCTTTTGAAGTAAGTATTCCTAAAATAAGCATTCATCAGGAAAGGAGTAGAGAGCTGTATCTCACAAAGTTTCAGATCTTCAAATGACGTGTACACTTAACATTTTGTATTAATGCTCGAATAGCAGCAGACTCTCAAACATGCAGAAACCTTTAAATAATACGCGCATAGGAATCCTGCAATAGAGAAAATAAGTGCCATTTGAAAAGAAGATATTTATACATTAAAGGTAATGAAAGAATAATAAATACCTATCCATCCATCCATACAGAATGGAACTTACTTTAAAACATATTAAGGAATCAGAACGCCTAACAGATCTTAGTCAATGTTTCTGCACAAACTTAAAAGCCTTGAATATGCCCTGGGGCAAGAGTCAGACCACTCCATTAAAAGCACCATTAGGATTAGAGTTGCTATTGATGTGGGTGGTGTCACTGAGGACACAAGTATAATTCTGGACATTAGATCCACAGAAGATTTGTGAAATGCCATGTCCAATCTTGTGAAAACTAAAATAAACAGAAGTCACAGAGAGAGTACATTACAACAGTTTCTTTATAGTGATGATAAAGGTATTGGATTGGACAGGGTAAGCCTAATTAGAAACACTTCTCAAACCTCTGGGAAGCTGCCCACTGTGCTGAGGGACTGAGCAGCAGTAACAAGAAACCTGGTTACACAGTTAAATTTTTTTTTCAATGTATATTTCAAACCAATTACAATATCATGTATACATGGGGGCTCCTATGTGCATAATATTATGCCTTTAACTATTACTCCAAGGACATCACTGGATTATGCACCTTCTGTTTTCCTTTTTTATAATTTTACAACTGGGAACACTAAAATACTAACAGCTGAGATGAGAAACTTTCTACATTTTACCACCATTAAGTTTCCAATGAGACACCATTCTGCAAATATGTTTAAAGTCTAAGTGCAGAAGAAAAAAAATTCAAGCATTACACACATGTATATATCATACATACAGTTTGAACATTAATGCTATTCAAACAAATAGCAACACTTAAGAAATAACATTTTTTTAAAGAAAACAATTGGACTCTTAGAGGGGGAGGGGTCTGGATGAACAGAGGACAACAGAAGCTCTGTTACTGTACAGCACTATGTAGTATGGTACCAAAGTCTTGCAAGAAACAAATATTTTAACCTTTTGTTATTTAAGGTGCCAAAACAGACATAACAATTTTATCTTTTACATAACTATGCATTTAGCATTATCCTTTCAATAGGTAGTCTCATATGCCAATACTTTAATCTCATTCTTTCTGTAACTTTGTTAGCAGCTTCTTTATCTTTATAGTCTCATCCACGTTTCCTATGACTTTTACAGTGAATAAAAGCAAAGTAAACTTTAAACTCAGTCCATAATAGAACAGATGATAATGACTCAGACTAAAATCTGACATAGCAAAGGAGATTGTTACTGTAACAGTCTCCAAAGTCTACACGGACAAAACCCAGTAAGAATACACTTGCACAGCTCTGTACTGTCGTTCTTGGATTTAAAAGTGAATAGATTGCATTGTCCAACCAGAAAGGACCATAAATGGAATCTGAAAAATAAATAGTTAAGAAACCATTAAATTACAGCATAAGGAAAGTTTGCTTCAACTCTGAATAAGGAAGAACATACACAGCTGGTTCATTTATTCATCTTGCATATCTCCATCTAAGCGTCACTACAATTTTTATGGAAAGGCACATAGATAAGAACGGGAGTACTTTCTCATACCCATGGTTGTTACCAGCATGGTGGTAGCTTCAACATAAACCTCTGAACAAAGGCAGCAGTAAGTTACATCTGGTGGCTGAGCTAATGCTCTGCTCCTACAGTTAAAGTGCTAGCTTTGTCTTCCAGCAGCTTATTTTCCCCTAAGAGTTGGGCTGTCTGCTCGCTTTCAGCTGAGAAGCTAGCACTGTTCCACTGCAAGACAAGATAGGAACCCAGTAGCTATTGTTCATATGATCCATGGTGCATGTTTTAGGAATACTATCCAAACACAATGCCAGCAATTTATTTTCAGATTTCTGAAAAATCAGTACAGGGGCTGACAACTTGAGGCAAAAAAATATGTATGACATAGCTTTGCTTTTAGACATAAGACTACATCCATATTTGTTTTTTAAAAAAAGAATGAATGAATGCACTATAAAATAATATGAGCGAAGTGAACATTCAACATCTGGAGAAGAGATAAGGCAGACCCCAGTAACATTTTCACAATACAGTTATCTAAAAGACACCCACCCACAGACACACATACATTTAAGATGAAGCTGTTGGAGGGGAGGGAACACACCATCTTATCCCCATCATTCATCATCTATGAGTCATGCATCTAAACTATTTTTAGTATCTAGATCAAAAGGTTCCTGTAAAGTAGGAGCGGAAATAGATGGAAAGCTTTCTGAGAATGCTGAAAAGTTATTTTAATATTAAATGATCCATTTTTAAACTGTGTGCAGAAATTAGTTTCAGCTGCTGAGAGTACACAGTAAATAAAAAAGCTACGCAACTTGTCTGAGTACAGAATATGTCTCCCCCACTCCCAGGTGTGGCAATATTGGCATCTATTAAATTGTTAATTAGTTTCCAGAAACATTTTTGCCAATTAAAAAAAATCATTTAATACTTATCCATCTGGGCATGAAATACTTTCAAAAGAGCATTTGAATTGGTGAGCTAAAAAAGAAATGATCCCTATCCACACAGCACCACCTCCCAAACCACTAGGGGCCAGCACACCATGCATAAGCACCTCACACAAAGGGACATCAAATATTAACCCCGCTTATTTCTGTTAGCATCACTTCCTTCAAGCTCCAAGGGATTAAAGCCGATCACTGGTCCAAACTTGTGTTTCAAGAAACTGAAAGGATTTAAAACAAAGTCAAACTAAAAGCTGCATTTCAGCATGATTTCATTGCACCGCAAGTCTGTCATTACCTTAGAAAGCTCAACATGCAGACTGGTTCACAGACAGAGGACAGAAAGGTAAGACATCATTTATCCACATGTTTTCCTAAACAGTATCATGGACATTCAGGAATTTATGTACCTCATGTTACTGACAACTATTCAGAGAAAAAGATACTAATCGCCTTCAAAATAAAGATGGTGCTGCTCCTCCCCTCAGTGAACTCGTATATTCAACCTCAGCCAGCGTCTGTCTCCTTGCTTGGTGAAGACAAACTAACTAAAAAACGTGTAACAAACTTAACGGATTTTCATTTTGCTCCTGTCAGTAATGTCACTTTTGTTATAAAACACGCAGCTTAGATTTAGAGCCTTCCAGATGAAACATATGGACACCAAATATGAAGCCAGAAGTCCACATTCAACGAAGAAACAGATGGGTACCCATCTGCCAAAATGCCTGCTGAAATACCTCAGGTTACACAGAGGTAACAGTGCAACATCAGCTGATACTTGACCACTTGAAGTTACTTATTTTTAAGCCACTCCTCAGAAGCATTACAAATATGACACCAGTCAATTTAGTACACAAATACTGGGTATCGTTACAGACCTTCTAGCACGTTGCAATTATGCTCTTTCTGACCAATGATACAGTCTTCATTATGGTACAGTAGGATCTGAAATACATTTTCAGCTTTTCAAGTTAACAGTTTCATAATTTATGTGGCAGATGTGCAAGGCAAACTGCACAGAAAGAGATAAGCCAAGAAAAACATCCTGATGGCCACAAATGAATTACAACTTGTGGGAGGAAGGAACTATAAAGTTATTTCCTGTGCCTTACAACTTCTAATCACAAAAGACTACCAAGTAAACAAGATAACCCAAAATCCACCACGCAGACACACTTTCAAAAAGGACAGTGACTTTAAGAATTAAATTGAAGCCTGTTGGAGAACTCGGAGATCTCTCACTTACAGAAACCACCATTGCACATTGCTTAAGTCTTCCCTTTCAAAGTTTCCCCTCTCTCAGAAGTTACCCAATTGCAGCTTGTTATATACTTAATGTTCTTGTAATTCTTATGCTGCAGCTGAAGTAGTTTTTACAGATGAGGCACGATGAACACGAGGCAACTAATTACATGGTAGTTTTAAAACATCTTTGTGCAAGGAATGAACACTTCCCCCCCAAGCTGATTTAAGACTGATTTCATCTCTCCTACTGCAGATTCCCTGCAGTATGTGTTAATATTTTCATATTCTTATATAAAACCATCCCTGTGGTTTACACCAACAGATACATGGCTCATTTAAATATCTTAATTCATCAACAATTGTAGGCTGGCAATATGTGGTGGTAAATAACTTTCAAACTCACTAAGGATTTTGCCATGTTAATACTAGCGATTGTAGTTTTGTACCACCTCTACATATAGTATTTCTTCCTCTAAAGCCCAGGCCCATTTCTTTATTTCCCCGTTGTTTGGGGGATGCTTTGCTTCCAAACACCCACCCTAATGTTCTTCAGTTAGCATCCTCTACCCTTCAACAATTAGACTATCTTCACTTCACATTTCCATGGTTCCATTTCTAAGGCTGAGTAAGTGTTGTCATTTTGCTTATTACACCTCATTCAAAAAATCTTCTTTAAAAGGTGACTTACCAAAATAAATGCTATACTCCAGCAAGTAGAATGAATCAAAATACTGCCTTTCAATTTACATTGTAAGAACATTGCAA
This sequence comes from Burhinus oedicnemus, assembly GCA_008921705.1. Lineage (NCBI taxonomy): Eukaryota > Metazoa > Chordata > Aves > Charadriiformes > Burhinidae > Burhinus > Burhinus oedicnemus. The sequence continues at coordinate 942,012 of VFFE01006198.1, forward strand.
CAGCATTTCCATTGTTTTTCAGTATTAGTTTTCAGACCACATATTTAGCTCAAACTTTAGTTGAAATTAGAGTATAATTACACCTAAACCATTCTTATGACAAGTCCGATTAATCTTAAGCATGAAAACCAATTTCATAAACAAGTGGAAAAAAGCTGCTTTTCAGGCAACATTTGACAGTTTGGTGGGATAGTTACATGCTAAAACAGCAACTCTGCTTTTCATTCAGACAGAAGGGCAATGCTGTTATTGCCCTTTGCAAGTTTTCAGTCTCCTTGCGCTCATGTGAGCATATATCTGGCTTATCAGACTGAAGTCACTGCTTTGTAGCTCCTATTCCTGTGGATTTAATGGCTTTCACAGTTCAATACACTATGTTTAAAGAATAGCAGCCATATAGTCAAAAGAAGTAAAATTACAAAACTCTGATAACTTCTTGTAACTGCAGAAGCAAAGAGATTTCCATATGTGTGTTGTAATCACATGACTAGATTTATTTTTGCTCAGTCCTCAGACTTACTTTGCTACTCTGCTCCTTACACTTCAGATTTTTTTCTCCTGTAACAAACAAGCTGGAACAATTAAAAAAATAGAGTTAACTACATTTATTTACAGAATTCAGTCAGACTGCACTTCCTGCTTCAAGACTCAGCAAGTGCTGCATCTTTAATTTTTCCATTTAATTTTTCCATCCAGTCAGGTAACATGACTTATACTGAAAACAAATGTTTAACCAAGTGGAAAAAAGGTCAAGAGAAATCTAATTAAAAACACACTTTCTGTAGAGTGCTTTTTATATGAATAAAATACCAGCACAAAAAAGTCAATCCCAATAAACAACTATACCATAAAACTAAAATTTAAATACATTATTTTGGGAGAGAGAAACTGGAAGACTTTCACCATAGCTTACACCCTCCAATCAACTGTCTTCCTTTGTACTTTGTTGCATTCATATAACTTCAAGAGTAACTTTCCCTGAAAATAAAAAGCTTGTTTCAGGTGTTCACAATGTGTTGCGTAAGCTGCCTTCTGAATAAGGTATCTAGTGCTACTCCAGTCTTTGTGTGCACAAAGTATTAAGATAAAATATTTAAGCTGTGGGCTTGAATATGGCAAGTGTGTACAGAAACATTCAGAAACAGACTCACAAGTACTCCTCGTCAGTGAGCTTTAAGGATTGGGGCACTATATTTTAATGTTGAGAGAGAAGTATTTACAAGAAGAATGAGGTCTTATCCTTCTTTCAAAACAATAAATAAAAGGGGTAAAAGTTTTCAGAGGACAAGGAAGCTGTAGTTACACTCAACATGAGGCAACAGTAAGCTTTGAAGTTGTGTAACCTCCACTCACTTGTGTACCTCATACTTCCTATTTTTTACCATTAAAAATTTTGAGAGTGACCTTGGATGGAGGAGGAAGATGGAAGGAAAAAAAACAAACTAGAAACCAACCTCACATTAAAAAGAATCCTCTACCAGTAGCCATGACACTCCAAACCCTGCAGAATATTGTGTAATCACCTCTGTACTTAAGACCATGCTTCTCCTATGTCCAAAATAAACCTTTTTTTCCCCCCAGAGTTTTCAGAGTGTCAGAAGAACTGTGCTATTAGTGCTTTAACAGAATCCTCAAAAGATACCATGCCTTTGATAAGCCGCTCTCACCCCTAAAGCTTCTGCAATTCTGAGCTCTTTGTAACTGTTCAGTCACTACTCATGTGAAATGTGTTCACCAATAAACTTCATACTAGGGTTTTCTGACACCATGAAGAGTGCGTAACAGTTGTAAGTTTACAGTAACACAACAACTGGTCAAGGAAACCTCCTGATGTTACAGATGCTTGAAGTGTATCAGCTGAATAGTCACAGATAAGAGATTTTACTCTGAAAAGCAGAAATACTGCCCAGTAGTTACTGGACCTATGAATGGCACAGACCTATTCCGTGTTACTTATCACACTGAATTCTAAATATTGCAAACTTTCCTTACTCAAAGAATTGTTTCAAATATTTGTTGACTGACAGAGTATTTAGTGTGGACAGAAGAATGTACATGCAATAATATGGAGTTTAATATTGCTAAAAAACACCCCCCCACACCATCAATGGGACTATGCTTAACAATCCTTGTAGTTTCAGCTACCCCTTCACTGCAAGCTGAGTACCATTAGAACATTGCCCTAATTCCAGATTTATTACAAATTAAGCATTACTCTAAACACATGCTAGCTGTTCCACTAGGGAGGGTTGATTAAAGTTTAAACAATGCAGGCACTGAAGCTTTTAACACACAAACTTACCACTCTCTGCTACTGCATAATTGCTTTGGCACTACCACATCACACACACCCCTGTACTTCCCAGTATCAATCATCTTCTGCAATCATTTTGAGAGGAATAAACCTGAGAACAGATAACTCCTCTAAGCCAGGAGTGAGCACCTGTTACAAGCTCTCCTCTGATCAGATCCACAGGTAAGGATACCAGATCCGTCTGGAGTCCTGCTCTGAAAGTGCTACCCTTGTTCCCTCCAGTCCATCTGAGGGCTCTAATTCCTGCCAGCTCCGTGCTCTGCCCCTTCAGGCTCACGGCAACCAGAATCAGAAAACAGCACCCCAGCTGCATGTAAACCACACGCGTCAAACACACCCAACACTTACAACGCAAGTTGCACTCTCTCCCTAACACCCAGACCAGCTTTGAAGGGCTTGCAGTTTCCTTCTGCCTTCAACTACAGAGCTATGACTCTGTACAGCTTCACATTTCATCTGTGAAGTAGCAAAGCATTAACATCATATTACCTAAAAAAGCCTGAGACATACATCTCATCAACACAATCTGGAAGTATGGTCCAAGTAGCAGGTGAAGCAACGAAACAAGAAAACCTTCAACAGCTGTTTTAATTCAGCTTTGTGTCCTGAAAAGTGTCTGGAAAATGCAGCTGCACTGCACTTCTCAGAGTCAGAGAAAGGAAGAGGAGGCAACAGTTCACACAAAGTTATCAAATTGCAGGCTCATAACCAGTTGTTTCCCTTCATTTATTCAAGTGTCTTTCAGTGGAATTGCTAGGCAGGAGGTATTCAGAAGGAGAGACACTTCAGACTACTATCTTCATCTTTGGTTTTCTAAAATGAACCACATTATAATTTACTGATCTTATTTCTAAACACACTGGAATGAATTCTACAGCTGCTGCTGTCTGCAAAAAACCCACAACCTCAACATCAGATTTCAGACCTTTTATTTCCTGAAAATAATTAAAATAAAATCAGAAAATGAATATCGATGTCACTAAAGAGAAGCTGATCAGCATCTCTTCTCAAAATTGGTTCCTTACAATCTTTCTTACTATTTGAAGCTAAAAGCAAGAACTATTTCATTATTCTATGCAGTGCTACAAAACCTGCTACACTCAATAGCTCTAATGCACCTGCAGTGTTTCCTTCCATATCCAATACTGAAATCCAATCCAGAAAATACCATTACATCTGTCAGACAATTTAAGGACGATGCTGCCTTTAAGTAAGACTACATGGAGTATATCTGGATGCAAGAACCTTATTTCTTGACTCCACTAGTAATCTCTGACTATGTCAAAAGGTGCCTATTATATCTCAAAAAAAGTAAGGCAAGTTTGCAGTGACAGTCCTGCAGAATAAGCTGTGAGCATCCAACAGTTTACAACTAGGTGCAAAGAATTCAGGGGGATTTCCTGCTATGCCTTCAGCTTTTGCTAGTGCTCCTTCAGCACCTAGTGGCCCAAAGGCACTCTTGACTTTTTGCTTCCAAGTTGTTTTGAACTGGGTTGCATGCGTTCCACAAGTTGTTCTTCAAACTTGCTCATCTGTCTCACTTTTTTTTTTTTACATAAGAATGACCAGCAACTAACTTTGCACTTTCTTCAAATGGACATTTCAGCTTTCTGAAACACAGGGTTTTACTTTGAATTATTTCCTTAACCCTCCTCTTCACCAATAATGTTTCTTCTTCATCGTTATCTTTGATAAGTGATAACAGCAGTTTTGTTATGAGCCACCAATATAGCATTTTCCTTATCTCCACATGACCTGTAAGGATTCCATTCTTCAGCATACCCTTGAAAGCTTTTTGAAAAATAGAAATTCCTCATTTTTATGTAAGTAACCTTTTTGAAAAAAGCACCCAAAACCTATTTTTTTTTTTTATACTTCTGTTGCTCACAAAAAGACTGTTAATCCAAGCGCTTTATATTCACCATTAAAGAGTGGCTCTGAAAGTAATCTCCTGAACCAGAATCAATGCACAGCTCAGGATCCAGTCATGGCTTACCACTTCTCTCTTTTCAGCTAGCTCTTTGGTCGACCAATCACTGGTCATCTAAATGTGTACTGTTCTCAATGTAAGATGCTGATGCAATGTGTATCTAACCTACATAGGATACATGAAGTCACCCATTGCTATCACGTTTCCTGCCCACATCGCCTCTCCGCCATTCACATGGGGTGGGAGGATATCAAGCAATACAGTCCTCTTCCTGTTCTTGCTCTGCCCTCATGCCTTTAGTCCTGAATTTTCAGTTCATTGGGACGGACTGGCTGACGCCGTTTGCTTGTTACTTTGGTCAGAAAAAGTTTTCTCGAGCATGTTGCCCATCCACTCAGCTGCGCCTGTGTTATTTTGTGCTTGGCCTATAATGGAGTCCTGCTAACCACACTGTTTTAAAATTGGGACACTGGCAGAACAGATTTATCCAAAGCTTTCTGAAAGAATAATATTCCAGGTTCCACCTTATTCTTCAGTCTTCTAAAAATCTGTCTTAAACCAAGACAAATATGCTTTGTAACAGATGTACATCTCATACAATAGACCTATAAGAATATTTTTCCCTTCACCAATGGGAGGCCTTCCTCCCATTAAATTAGTTGGCATCTCCCGATCAAGGTAATTTACTATAATCATCAGAAGTTATGCTGACAACCAGTTCTGACAATCAGCCACTTCCCCACTATTTCTTCTCTAACACCTTATTACATGGGATAAGTACACCATATATAATGAAAAGCACATTAAAATAGTTCAACTGATAGAAGAATTACAGATGAGGCTCATGGCACATGAAACAGTAACGAAATACTATAGAAGGGCTGTACAACGCACTTTGTCACTCATTGTACTCCCACTGGCAAAAATAGTAAAGTGTTTTTTTCCCAAAAAACCCCTGAGTGCTAGGAAAAACAGGGCTGTTGTACTTTCTCAGTCTACTTTCATTTGATATATTCTAGCTGATCTTCATTTTAGTATTCTGTAAAGAGCTCTTATGGTTGCAGAGAGCTGAGTCAGAATCAGAGAACAGCTGAGGCTGGGAGTGAGCTCTTGTGATCCCCTAGCCCACCCACTCTGCTCAAGCAGCCTCAGCAGGAGTGGGTTGCCCAGCACCATGTTCTAAACAGGTTCTGAATATCCCCAAGGGTAGAGACCTCACAGCAGTTCTGGGCAACCTGCTCCAGTGTTTGACTGTCCGCACAGTAAAAAAAAAAAAAGTGTTTTCTTCTGCCCAGAGGCAATTTGATGTGTTTTAATTTGTGCCCACTGCCTCTTGCCCTATCAAGTTTTATTACTATTTACCGTGTCTTCTAGGACTATTACTGGGATATGATGTTTTAGTCTTGTTTGCCATAGACAAGTCTTTGATTTCAGGTGGTTCTTTAGAACAAGAAAACTGAAGTTTCTCACTAAACCACACCAGAATAACTGCTACAAGGAAAAGGAAAAAAGTGCACAAGTAAACATCACTGTTCCAAGAACACATTGGGAAAAAACCCCACTTGCACAGAATTTAAATCAATTCAAGTACAGTTCCTAGGAATGGTCCAATTACTTAGTTTTTAGCTTATTATACTGCAGCCAGTAAATTAACAAAAAAAATTGTTTTAAAAAAATCAAATCTTTTCCTGCTTCAGTTGTTCATCCTTTAATAACCTTAAATTACTATGTTTCTTCCCTGTTACAAGTGTATCTAAGAATAAAAAGCAGTCACCGTAATCCTAAATAGACTAAATTAGCTTAATACCTATTTTCTTTTGTCATTTGATTTTCGGTAAGGCAGATCACAACCTAGAAATCCTCCTACTGTATTAAGCAGTTGGACAAAGTAACTTTGGCTAGTAGCTAAAGGCAGAGTGTCCTTCTACAGCTATTCACAGCAGAGTATCCAAAAATGGGCATGAGCAGTAAGAACACACCATTCAGAATAAGTATTATGACATAAACGTTATGATATTAACATTTATTACTTCCTTTAAATTTTCAGATTGGTTTATCACGTTAACTAAAAAGGGTAGCTTGGCAAACTAAAAACACACAAGTTCACAAACATGCATTTTTTTCAAAGCAAGCTTTCTTTTGTGGAATGAGCCTGGCAATTACATACAAATTAACTTTCAAAATGCCAAGCCATGTTTATTTGTGGAGGATAATAATGTTTCCTCTCCTTTCATAGGTATCATTTGTTAAACTGGTTCCTCCAGGAGATCAAGTAACTCTTATGTCCTAAAAAGGTAACAAGAGCTGTTTCATTTGCCTCGGAGCCCCAGTTCCTGTCCACATCGAGATGATAATTTCAAATTACACTGTGTTTACAACAAACTAATTTCACTATGGTTCAATACAGGAACTACGTATTTACTCACTAATGGTAAGATTACTGGATTTTTATGATCTAATGTCTGCAGTTACAGAAGTTACAGTTACCATGTAATTAACAAAAACCTGATACTGGCAGTTTAAAGACTAAGAGACTCCGCTTTCCAATTACAAGTCTACTAGCACTAAGTTTTCAAGCTGTCTCCAGAAATGCAATCATCTGTTTGGCAGCAAGGAGAGATAAACCACTGTGACAGAAGTTAACTCATTTTGACGATAAACCCCTCTGAACAGATGGTTTTTTTCCCCCACCTCTATTTGCAAGATCTTATGGAAGAAAAGCTAAAATAATTAAATAATCATCAAAACAAGAAATAATTAAAAGCGACATCAATCACTAAGGTATCAGCTCTATTCACAGACATAAGTTACCAAGAACATAATTTATTTTTCAGAAGATGCATCCACCCACTGCAACTCCAATGAAATTATTTAAGGTTATCAAAAGCCTTTTTCTTCTCTTTACATTCAAAATGTATTTAGAGAAACCTTCAACTGAGTAGTCTCATAGAACACAACACACACACCTCCCAAGAATCACATAGGGATGTATGTTTACTAAATATAAAGTTATGTCTTGAGAGGGAACACTGAACAGCCTGTAATGTACATTACGATGCTTCTAAACAGCTTGACAGGATGAGGAAAGCAACCAACATGAAAAACATTTATTGTTATGAGTCAGAATGGAGCACAGAAAAAAACAAAAACCAAAACCAAAACCCCACCAACACACTAACTCCCAATAGGTCTCATTATTATTACAACAGATTAAAAAAATGCAGGTCAGTCTCATTAAACAAGTTGAATATACACTAATATTTCTAATTACATCCCAAATGAATGAATTAATATCTATTAAGCATGCAGTCAATATTTAACTGGTTAGGATAGCACACACTATTTGGATGAGGGGAAGCAAGAGTATACCAGCTTTGAGGTAGTTTCCTTAAAAGACACAAATACGCACTAACAATACTGATTTTGTCACATTGGTTTGCCATTAAAAATGAAACTAAACACATCAAAAAATATTTCATCTATTTAAAATAATCTACACAGAATACTACTCTATAACTGAAATATATTCACCACCAGGATTTCTAATGCCATTAGTTGCACTTTTGAATGGAATTGAAAGCATCTCTCGTATGAGGATCTGTTGGATCCCGAGATCGCTTCCAGCCTGAATCATTCAAAGTAGCGATCAAAACAACTATCTAGCTCAATCTATAGCCTTTCTCCTAAATTTGGGACCTGAAAGTGGAACCAGAAATATTAATGCATATCCTCCAACAACAGTGATACAAACATAGAAAGGTTAGCTGTGGAGCTTGAAGTGGAAACATACAAAACAGAAGAGAAACCTTAAGAAATTTAAACTTAGAACTTAAATTTGTGATCTTTTAGAACAGTTTTGCAGCTAACAAACCACTAACAGTGCAGTTTCAAATAATAAATAAAGTTAGGTAAAAGTGTATTATAATCAAAAAAGGGTTCCAGCCCACCGTCCTGTCCTGCCCTTTCCCCTGTCAACACAAGTGCTTGTGGTGCCATAAACAGCTCCTTATGCTGCACACTGCCAAATCAGTTATGAACCCTAAAAGCTTGTTGGTTTTTTTTTCAGCTGTATCAGCAAGATAGCACAAGCAAATACTGAACTACATAGCAGCAGCATAAGGAAGGCAAAGACAGTGAATTGCCAGGTATAGGAGTGAGACATTCTCTTTTAATGGAAGAATAATCTTAGAGCACCTCAACCTGCCCGTGAAACCATATGCTAAGGGTGTACTTCAAGCATTAAACCTATACCTTGCTCACCTTTGCCCCCAGCCACTTATTCTTACCCAAATACCATTCCTTTCTTTGTGTGCCCATGGAGTTAACTATACCAGGGAACTGATCCAGTGGAGAATTAAATTGGCAAAAACAACTGGTTAGTCTGAGAGAGATTCTCTCATCAAGCAGAAAGTATGCTAGTGCCAGCAAAAGGGAGAGAAAAGTGTGCAGTCTGTGGCAGACGGAAGGCTGTGAAACCTCTTTTACCATCAGCCTACGCTTACACTGACTGTGAAACTTCAACCTAACGTTTCATGGCTTAGGCTATGTTTTCACATTTGTGATAATGCTGATGGCATTTGAGACTTCAGGGCAACTACAAGGGGAGACTCAGCCATGCGTTCCTGCATCCTCCACTTACACTAGCTTTAACCATCTCTCTCTTCTCTTCCCTTCCATCTCAACACTGCTTCCTCAGATGTGCCACACAAACTCTTGTGCAGTTGTATGGCAAATGAGGCTAGGGAACTAATCTACCTTAAACTCAAATAACCTACAAAGTCCTTTTGGGAGAGAGACAAAGGAAGAGAGAAAGCTTCCAATTGGGTATGTTTCTGTATCCGGTTCACTACGCAGCAACCTAAGCCACCATACTTACACAGCACACAATACAGGAATAAATAAGTAATGAATACTTTTTCTAACACTGTTATTGGGGAAAAAATACTCAGAGCACCACGGCCTACACAGCTTTCTAGAAAGAAGTGAACTATCAACTTGTAGCAATTTCATATGACCTTATCTTAACAGACACTTCTACCTTAAAAAATAAAGTGCACCCCAGTTAGAATCAGGTCTTATTTTTCAGAGAGGCAGAATAGAGGGACTGTTTTATCACAAAAGAGTTATGCTCTCCTACACAATTGCTCTTTCTAAAGAGACTATGAAGGATCCTTAAAAGAAAGTTTTAGCTATACTACAGCTGTTTACTCCAAATGGAACACGTAAATACAGCTCATGCTCTAAACTGAAAGCTGACAGCAGCTGTCAATCTTTGTCTATAACTGGGCCCATATTTGATCTATGTCAATAAGATCCAGCACACTACAGGAGCTGGAGAAAGACCAATCACAAAAATTACTACTTTATTCACTTACTACATTTGCTCAGTTTTTCATTTTCTTGCGCTGTGCCAGTTTTGCCTTATGAATAAAAAAATTTGAAAAAAGCATTTAAACCAAGTGTGTAAAACAGTCAACTTTAAACAGAAATTCATGCTATTGTACATCTTTGTTTTAGTAAAAAAGCAATTAAAGGGAAATTAAAGGGAATAGCTGGCCTACTTTTTACAAAACCAATAAGTCTCAATTTTCCCCCCCTTTTTTAAATACTGTCTTAATATTAGTTTGGAACACACAGTGGTAATTTGGAAGTTGAAGTTTCACATTGAGCACATGCAAGCAAAGTATTTGGAACATGCTTGAAGCAACAGGTCATGTTCTGCATGTTGGAGATGAGTTTCCCAGCTTCAAATGGCACTTCTTGTATTTGACTTGTAGACAAGCTGAATCTTAAACTTCAGAATAAACAAATAAGAGAAATTCCAACAGTTCCGAGATGAAGCGTATGACTCTAAAGATCAACACATTTTTGTGCTTTAAAGCTACTATCCTATGAAACGCTTCCCTCATTCTCCGACATCTCATCTTTCTGTTTTTACAAAAGCTTATCATTTTCACATAAATACAAAAATTCATTTAAAACTTGAAATGAATCGAGGCAATATTAGATACAAGAATCAGATTAGAATTTCAAGATTGCATTTTAGGATCACTGCAATGCTTAAAGTTACATCTTGAAATAGGGACGCCTCAGGAGAGAAAGCAGTAGTGTGTTCCACGTTTGCACAATGCTTTGGAATTACTTACACCTTGTATATGAAATAATTATGCAAATCAGCTAATATTTTTAATACACTAGCTGGCAACACAACTGAGAAGAATTAGCACAGAACTGAGTTAAGCACCTTGACCCTTTTGACCACAGTTCCACACAGCGATGTAGGTAACGCTCTTATCTTTGACCAGCTTCATTTACTTCCCAAGCAGAAGCCTATTCTTATTTCTGGCAGGGCCATGCAAAATAACTTTTAAAAATACTTCAAGGACCTAGAAGTTGTCACATATACACACATCACTTAGATTTCCTGAAAATACATAAGGCCAACACCTTAGCTAGCCTTATGGAACGTAATACAAACTATTGTTAGCTTCCACAAGGTGTAAAATGGCAATAATACATTCGCAAGAAAGCACTGACAAAAGCATCACTTAAAGGAGTGTATTGATGAAACTTGTGCGTTTGGTCACAACTACCTTATGCTAACTCTTAATATATACTTTAGCTTGTAATATTTGCCTGCTTTTGACTACTTCACCAGTTGAATATTCAAACAGGAGAATGACATATCTATGTACCTGAAATAACAGAGCATAATAGTTTCAAAGATGCATATCACCAATATTGAATTACATGGCCCAAGGACTATAACCATTTTTAGTCCTTATTATAAACAGTAACTTTTTGGAAGTTTTTTAAAGAAAGGAGGAGAGCCCTAAGAAATAAGTGCTGTGACAAGTGCTTGGCAGACACAGGCATGCAATGCTGCAGAGCCAAACAATATGTTCAAATACCGTCTTCCTTTGCATTCCCAAGACTATTTCTTCTCTCTCTCATTCTCTGGTAACCAGGCAGAGGATGAGTCCTTATAGGGCTGGAGATAATAATCATCACCTTGCTTGTAATAATGATACAAAATGTTGTTCTTAAAGCAGTTATCAGCAGGACATCTCTTAAGCAGCAATAGGAGGATAACGCATGCAGTGAGGGTTAACAGTCCCTTACATAAAACAATGTAAGTGTTCACTGCTCTGAAGATCTTGCTTATACAAATGAAAATAAATCTCAAATATAAAGAAAACTAAATGATCCTGGAACTGAAGCAAGAGTTTACAGGAAGGTCAGATAGCAATGGACTAGTGTTAGACAGTTATTTGCCCTTTCCCTGGATATATCATATGATGGATGATTTACCATAATACCTGCTATTACTATACCAGCAAACAGCACTTCATTACAGAAGAGCTCAATAGTCTGGGTGGACAAATCCATGAACCATAAGAAAACTGCCCGTAAACAAGAACAATTACAGGCACATTAAAAAAAAAAGCAGTTAGGCAACAGGATTTAAAACACCCAGCTGAGTATATGTAGGATCCTGCTCATACATTGGTCAAACGTGAGCAATGCGGCAATAAGCAACTGAAAGTTAACTGTAAGCCATGTAATTGTAGGGCAAATTAGTGGTATGCATTTACCATGTTAGGAAGTACAGTGCAGAGACAGCATGAGCTAGCACACAACATGAAACTGGAAGTCAACAAATCCAGAATTTTAACTGTTATCAACTCACTGCGACTTGGTTTACTTGACACAACCATCTTTTTAGTTTTCCTCATCTGTGAAGTGGGGGTAATCCAGAAACCTCTACTTCTCAGCTGAAGTGCAAGGTGTAGTTTACATGCCATGCTTTAGGCTGCAACAGCTAGGAATTGCAATGACAATCGAAGCAGTAATTCACTCTACCAATAATTTACCCTTCTCTTTACAGCTTGTATAATTAGAAGTACTAAAGAAAGCAAGCTGTTTATTAACCAAAAGAACTTCTCCCCTACCTAGTTGGAGCTGATGACAGCAGCTCCTTTAATCCTTTCTTTTCCACTAACTGTAAAAAAACCCTTCCTCCTTGCATAGACGTAACATCAGAACAAATAACAGAGGACCCTGGTGCCTAACTCTACAAATAAATTCTCAAGTGTTATAAATGATTCCAGCATTTAGTATCCATACAAGCATTACAATCCGTTCTAAACAAGACAATGTGCTCTCCATTTAAAAACAGCTTAAAATATTACATACTTGGGCAATTCATCAAACTTGCAAAACGTATGAAAATATAGCTCTGTAACACTTCAACTCCCACTCTACAACATGAGGGAGTGCAAACACATTCCTGCTGGGTCACTACAAAGGTGTGGCTAAGAGCAGTACTAGCAAAGCAATTAGGACTCAGCTAGGTGGACAAAAACCTGAACTGGAAAGGGGATGGAAAAAACAGGGGGATGGCAACTGTCATATTTCTAACACTGGCAAGAAATTCACAGGCTCTCTCCTCTTCTTTTTAAGTATAGATCCAAGAAGCTCAAAGACTCAGTGACAACCATCTTGCCCACCTTAACTAATTCAAATTAAGATCTCGGTTATACAGTCCTTACTACATACAGATCTGTCACCTTCACCAAATTTTTAGCTAGACTGTTTCTTAATCTTTGATGTGTGGAAGGTGCTTAAAATGACATTCTGGTCATGCATATAAAAGATCACAAAAGCTAAGAATGGTAAAAAAATTTTAGAGAAAGCAGCTGTAAAGTACCATCACACTGTGACACAGGCAGTAATCTAATCTCAATGGGTCCAAAGATCTTCCATCCTGCTTACTGCATGTCCATAACAGCAACTAGTTAGCAGAAACATTGTTACAATGACATCTTCTATGAAAAGAGGAATTATTGCCAGAAGGAGTTCAACTAGCCTTGATAAGTATATATGTGTGTATATGCACAAATGCTGTCTTCAGCTTTAAGCAGAACCACCTTGTGCTAGGTTAACAACACACAGTAACATTTCAGGAAAATAAGAATCAGCAGATTCTGCCTCAAGAAAAGAGAATTCAACAAAACTAGAGAGAGATGTGATGGTCCAGCTTCTGAGCTGGGCCACAAGGCCAAGCTAATATCTTCCTGCTTTTGCCAAGGTAAAAATTGTTTTAATAGGGTTTCTTAATATTCGTCATTTTCTTTTGAAAAAGCTATGGGGTTTTCTTTGTAGAACTCCCCTAGAAATTTCACAGGGAACACAAAGCACAACATATACTTGTGTACTAAGATTAAAAAAGGAAGTTACCAAGTTGCATAACACTCTAGATTTCCACAGACAGGACTCCAGAACTACATCTCAGGGACTGCAATACCTTTTTCTATTTCTGTTATCACACGTAGGAAGATACTCAGATGAAGCCTTTGAGTGTTTGATTATCAAAGTACAGATGCACCTATACCAATAAAAATGTAACACTTCTCGTATAAGCTGCTTCTACACAGTACTGGCCAACCTCCTGATCCTTAGTCTCACAAGCAGTTGAAAAGCAGTGCTTACCCTCAAGTTTCATCACAACTACAGGGCTGTTTCGGAGCAGGCATGGAGTAACTTGACCCCCCCGTGAGGGGAGCCACAGAACACCAGGGACTACTGTCACCAGGTCATCCAGAGACAAAGCTGCAAATCCCATCGAGCAGCAGAGCGGTGGGATAGCTGGTGACCAGCACACGTCCCACCTGCCAAATGTTCTCACACTCCCACCAGCTATCTGAAGTATGCGATGTGTGTCTCTGCACTCTGTCATGTCGAGATGTTGGTGTACAGCTCGTTAGGTCAGAAAAAGTAGCCACCTCTTGCATATAATGCTTAGGCTACATACTCCTACCACAGATCTAAGTCTATGACAAAACAGAATCCAATAAAAGTCTACTATATTACTTCAGGAGTGACTCAGAACTGCTACCTGACTCACTAACTTTGCATCAAGCACCACCTCGGACTTGAGCCATAAGAAACCTCTGCCATTTAAACTGAGTTTATTGTTATAGAGCAAACAAGTTGAGCACAGACAGCTACATTTATACAGTTTACTTTCCAATTCGGTTTTGACCTTCTGGGTAAAAGGACCCATACAAGTGAACATCTGAAAACAAAGTGAAAAGCTGCCTTCTGAAATCAATCTATTCACATAATAATGTGAAATAGAATTTATTCCAGAAGAAATAAGAAAATTTAGACCCACACCTTCTAAACTAAAAGCTAACCAGAAACTCAATATAATTCGAAGAACACTCACACATTGCGTTACCTGGCAAGAAACTGGAGGGTGAGGGAAGTCTGACATTTATTTAGAAACTGCAAGAATAAAGCTTAGGAAAAGCAAATTTTACTAGGCACAGACAGGGTTTACTAATTATTTGGTTCAAGCCCCAAACTAATTCACAATGCCCAGTTAGAAACAAGGTATTACTGTTCAATTGTAACTAATCAAGGCACTTAACATTTACCAGGGGTGGGGGGGTAGGAGTTATATTAGCAACTAAGAACAATGAGGTTAACAACAGGGAGAACAAGACACACAACGAAGTATGTTGTCACATCTTAGAACAGTTTAAATCTAATACTCTATCACACAGTCTTCCTAAATTTCATCTATAATAGGATCACCATTTAGTATCAAAAATAACTGTCTTATGCACAAAAGGATACAGATCCATACTTTTGAGTTTCTAGAAAATGCTACAATACAAATAAAGGTGATTCTAGTGTGAAGAGACCTACAAAGCAAAACTGACCTAATGAACTTGATTGCTCAATTTCTATCACACTGAAGAAAACAAAAAACAAATACTCAAATAACACTAAATACAAACTTGAATTTTTACTGTGTATTTTCCAGTTGTTAACTTATTTTTTAGTTGTAAAACTTTCAAGAATTTTAATAGGTTACCGTTTTTACTTTTTTGGGGTTTTTTGTTGCTAAAGTAGCCTACAGACATTGAAAAAAAAAATTAATAGTAGCTTAACTAGGTATCATTGCTTACTGAACCTTCACATACTGAAAAATCTGAAAAATGTTTAATCCAAGTCCTCCACCTTGAAATATCTCTGACCTAACCAAGCTCTCAGCCACCTGAAGCCCAAATAAGGATAAAAAAACCTGATGAGTAAGTTGAAATTCTAAGATAAGTATCAGCTGAATATAGATCCAAGATGTAGAGCTAACCACCAGTACAAAGCTATCAAAGTTTGAACTAGCCAAATTTCAAGCTATTTGCACATTTTCAAAATCCCCATATAATCATATTCCTTTTTTAAGGAAAGAAAGACTTTCTTGTTAAAGTTCAGTATGTTCCTGCTGCAGTATTACTGGTTATTTATGAGGCAGATAATATTGCTTAGCCTCTTCTACAGAGAATTTTGTAAGTCACAGCATTAAGTCAGAAGACATTACAACAAATCTGCACCACACACAGTGGGACAATTGATTTTGATGTCTCTAAATGCTATTTACTTTGCAGGTTCCACTTCTCAACCCCCCCCCCTTTTTTTTTAAATACACAACCTGCTTTATTTGGGTAATGTTATTCACAGAAACTGAAGTTTATTCAAAAAACCATTTTTGATTATTTGAAATGTCCATTTCTTGCACCTGGTTTGGAAATAAAATGTTTTTTCTGAACCAGATTCTGATGTACTGTTTGGCTTAATAACTTACAAAATATCCTTAAAAGCAAACATTTTAAAAACAGTCACAGTGTTACAATGCTATAGTGATCATTAATCCTACACAAATAAAGTACCCAAGGAAAACTTAAAAGAACCCGATTCCCCTGAAAGCGTCCTTTTAGGTCCTGGAACTCAAGACAGGCCTATTTGGGTTGTCTTACTATATACTGCAAGGGCTGACTTTGCATGCAAGGAGCTGTGAAAAGTAAACAACCTTCTCAGGAGAAGTCTTATTCACAGCAGTTTTTAAATGCCATCTGAATCTTGGCCTAGAAAAGTCTCAGTCTGGTATACAGCATCATAAGCTAAACACTTGATTACCAAGAACAAGCTGCCATTTCTCTTCAGTTTGCTGTCTTTAAGCCTATATATAAAGCAGGCCAATTTAAGATCTGTCTGGAGAAACAGAAGTACAAAAATGTTCAAAAGGGAACCTGGATTTTGAAAGACCCACCCTTTGACTTCTAAGGCCAGACACAACTATTAGGTCACGTAATCTCATTTGGTATACACTAATCTACAGATCTGCAGCTGGTTATTCCTCTAAGTAGGAGCACTTTTCCATGAATTGTGGACAAGTTTGCCCCTACAGATTTATTATTTAAAGAAGCAAAACATAATCTTTGTTAAGTTCTCCACCTTATCAAGCTTTTCCCATGACAAAAATAAAGGATTGGCTGAGAAACATAACGATAACGTCAGGTTCTCAAGCAGCAACATGGTGATCATGATAACCAAGACCACAGCCCAAGTTTGCAGTGGGAGGAGATTCTAGTCAAGGAAATAAACTTGCAAATATATGAGCCATTTAAATGTTTAAGGGGAGGGACAGAGCATTTCACTCCATGCTCCACCTCTGAAAGGCCCAGGGGTGATGAGTCAATGGCAATCGCAGTAGTGACCTGTCCCTAGGGCGGAGGGAAACACTTAGAGGGCATGCGATGACTTTGGAAGCACTCTGAAAATTTACTGTTGTACAGGTGGTTCTTTACTCCCCTCCTTCTCCGAGGGACCTGTTTCTTCCTAAGGGGCCTACGGGCCATGGCAGGAGCCAATCCAGCAGAGACAGATTTTAAGGGCTCACCTATCGAAATGGACACACACCCCCTAGGAGCCTGGCAGAGAAGGGGGTACCCGAAGCAGCTCGCCAAGAGCTGGGAGGGCCCAGAGAAGCCCAAGAGGGGAGGGAAAGCTACCAGCCATAATGGAAAGGCCACAGACCACCTGGAAAGCGGCCCCTGCCTGTCGGGGAGACCAAAGCCGCGCCGGGAAGACGGGCAGAGGGCCACACCGGACAGACACCCGGGGAGCAGGGAGGCAGGCGCGGAGGGGAGTCAGCTGGGCACGGAGTGGGTGTGAAGTGGCCACTTCAGCAGGGGGAGGGGCAGCGGCCATGTTGTGAGGGGGTCGGAGGGAGCACGGGCCCGGCTGAGGGGCCACGGCCGAGCCGCCCCCGGCCCCCCGCCCCGCGTGCCCACGCCCCGCCGTACTCACGCCTTGTCCACCAGCTCCCGCACTTTCCACATATTGAGCATGGCGCCGACCGCCTGGAGACCTCCCCGGCCTCGCTGCCCTCCGCCGCCGGCCCCAGGAGGCCCCGCTCGAAGCGGTGCGGGCAGTCGCCGCCGCGTCGCCCAGCCAGGCCCGCTCCGGCTCGCCGCCGCCTCTGCCAAGCGAGGGACGCGGCGCTGCTCCCGGAAATGGAGGGTCTCGAGACCGCGCGGCCTGCTGGGAAAAATAGCACCGCCCCTGCGCGCAAGGCCTGCCGGGAGTTGTAGTCCAGCGGCTTTCCGCCCCACCTCTGCGCGCAAGGCCTGCCGGGAGTCGTAGTGCTGCGGCTTGCCCTGCGGGGGGGGGGGGGGGGGGCGAGCGGGCGGCTCCGGGTAAGCCCCGCCTCCTCGCGCCTCGCGCCTCCCGCCTCGCGCCTCCCGCCTCGCCTTTTCTCCTCAGCCGAAGCGTAAGTCTGTTGGCTACTTCTTTGCAGGTCACAGGACGTGAACGGTGTGCCTGCGTATTACAGTTAGTCAGTAATATATTCTCGATGTATATTTCTTGTTTGTGTGCTTGTGTCATAAAGGAATGTATTCTGCCTAAGGACAATATAGACCTGCAGACTTTTACCCAAAGGCCACATATATCTGTAAACTTTTTGCCTTTTAATTGTTTAGTCCGAGCAAGCAAAAAGAGGTGTGAGAAGGACCGGTTGCAACTGCACTTATTGCTTAAACAGCAGTGACCTTTCATAAAAGTTGGTGGTTCTCTGAACTATTCAGGAAAGCTAAAGAGCCGACCGCCTGCCCATTTTCTGACATCCCATTGTATCTTTTTACATAGGTACTTTCGTGGCTCTGTCTCCTGAACATCTCAGTGAAATCTATTTGAAAGCAAGAACATCCTGAACGGATCATCAAATCTAGCATCCTCTCACTCACCGTAGTAAGTATTAGATGTTCATGTAAAGAACGTAAGAACTGGTGAATGTGGATGGATCAATTCCCAGGTACATCTTTCCTATTTTCAGTTTCCTGTGGCTTAGGGACTTGGTTCTGGAGTATTAGTGCTAAAGCTTTCTGTTTAGGAGCACTGGATGGACTTCTGTTTTATGAATTCAACTGGTTGCTTTTTGAATCCTTTTAGATTAGCTTACACAACACCTTGTGGCAATGGCTTCTGCGTTATAACTTTTGTGTGAAGAAATAGTTCCTTTTGTATGTTTTAAATCGTCTGCTAAACAGTATTACTAGTTCAAGTATTACGAGAATTAGTTTATAGCAATTCCTTATTGCTCCTTTTCTTGTCAGTTGCAAATTTAGAAATCTGTAGATTTCTTCCTGCACTGTTTTCTTCACTGTGCGTAAGACTTGCAGTATACTTAGTTTCTCTTTGTTCAGAAGTTGTGCCATACCTTTTCAATTCTATTGTATCATTTTTGAAACTAAGGGGAAGAACCAGCACTGTGTGCGGTAGTGAAGACACTGAACAGCCTAGTGATGTTTCATGTGTTTTTTTCTCAGTTCCCTTCACAAGAGTTCTTAACACAGTTTGCCTTTTTGAATGCTAGTGAACACTGAGATGGTATTTTTGTTCTGCAGCACAACATCTGTGGTGGCTGACTGTGGTTGGTGCTAAACTGAACTCAGCACCAGTTTTGCTGTCCCCACAAGTGCAGGGCGCATCGCCATGTGCCTTTCCAGTGTGCACTGGGAGGAGCAAGATCCTTAATTTCATATTCTAACACCTGGCAAAGCAAGCTGGGTGACAACTTCTGCTCTTTGATATCTGCCCTTCATTTTTTTCTGTGAATAAACTGAGGACGTTGGTCTCCAGGAGTAGGAGAAGACATTTATAATCTCTGTTTAAAGAAGAAATAATATAAAGTATTATAATTGGAGTTTACAGAAACACAACTTCTCTGAGTTACTAGAAATATTGTTATTTTTAAATTTGGCTTCAGTCCATATTGGATCAAAACCAAATTTCTAAATACGTTTCTGATGAACTGCACATTCCCCAGATTCTGCTGTGGTGTAATGAAATTGATGTCCTTGTTAGCGCTGGTTTCCTTGAGCAGCTGCAAGCAGCTCCCAGAGTTCTGAGTGCTGGAACAGACCTGCCAACTCATGATGGGCTGCAACAGGCAGTTTCCAGGATCCAGACTCTAGCCACGCCTAAAGGTGCACAGACCCCCAAAGACAAATCCACACATTCCTCCCAATTTTCCCATCAGGGATGACATTTGGACTGAAACAGTTAGGGGTCAATAAGCCACCAGGATTTGGTCGATTTGATTGTTTGTTGTTTACAAACCTTCGTTTCCATGTGACAAAAATTTACAACCCACTGTAATTATACGCTCCAGAAAAAAAGAATAGTAAAGAGAGAGTATTTTAGATGCAGGCATAGGAGAATAATGGTATATGCAGAAGAAAGAGAGAATGAAGCTGGAATTTAAAAGCAGTTAAGATGAAGGTGCATATCTTTTAAGCATTACTAGCTATGTCTGGATGCAGTAATGGGGCAAGAAGAGACGACTGGCATTTATTGTCAATTTTAAGGTATAGTAAAAAGCAGGTCTTTATGTGAGATTGAATGCAACATGACTGACAGTAATTTTGCCATCGCCATTCTGTGAGCTACTGATAAAGTGCCTGAGCATATGTATAATTTCTGAATGATGTGAAGACACTTTCTGGTTCATAAGTACTTCCTTCAAAAGAAAGATCTGATCGGTGTAGGTAGAGGGTAATACAGTTTCAAAGCAATGCAATATTCAGCATCACAGGTAGTAGTTGTAACATATATCATGTAGAAGAACTGTACTTTATTATAATTTGAGCCATCAATTACAGGAGAAGCAGTTAGAGAAATTGAACTAATTTTAACACTGCAATAGAGTTTGCACCTGGCTATTCCAGACGTTAATATGGGCCATTTGGTGCACAAAAAGTCTTGCGCATTCCAAATGCCTGGAGAGCAATATTGTTGTTAAAATCAACCATATTAATGCACAGTAGAGAGATGTCCAAGTCAGTGATTAATTTACAATTAAAATGTAGGAAAAAAAAGAGGAATGTCAAGGAAGATCACATTGCAGCAGGGGAGGGAGGCAGTGGCACAGACTGAGACAAAGTTTTCATTTAAAGCAGTATTTGTTTTCATGATTTCATAAAACTCCGCTTTTTACCCGCTTACACAGCTGAAGTCTGAATTTCGTAAAGTCTGTTTGTTCTAAGAATTAGTCAATAGGGCAGAAGTAACATTGAAATAATGTTCTCTGCTTGTAGGCTGGTTAGTGTCCCAGGCTTTTCTGAAAAATTGTAGCTTCTCCAAATCCAAATCTGTCTTTCTGTAACACATCCCATACACACAAACATATCATGTTACAAACAGAAGGTCAGTAGGTGGGCTGTTTCAGAAACTGTCTTCCTGCTCTGCCATAGAATGGTTCTGCCTCTGGTAAAGATGGCAAAATCCTCCAGTTGCTTCCGTGGTTGTAAAACTGCCTATAAAGCTTCCACTGCTCAGCACCTGAACCCGTATCGCAGTTGTATCAGAAGGAGAGAGTCTTGGCCTGTGGGCAATAACAGTGAATATCGGCAGTGAATACCCTCTGTGGAAACTGTGGGGAGAGTGAAAAGGAGACTCTGGCAGTGATGTATGCTGTTCCAACGTTACCCCTCCTAACACTGTCCTCTTTCCCCCTATGCTGAGCTGTTACACCCATTTACTAACAGCATTTGCTATGTCCAGGACCTGTCTGATTCATTATAAAGGAAAGTAGGTAGCAAACTTATTCAAAGTTTTTTTAAGAAGTGAAAATGATCCTATTTTAAGCTTTAAAGCCAAGACTATAACTGCCCATGTTGTGCTTGTGGAAGACTGGGAGTGCCGGGCAGAAGTGGTGCCTTATCTCAGAAGCTGGGAGGACAACTCTGCCACTCAGACAGCTGCTTCTGCCAAGATAACACTAGCATTTTCTTGCAGGAAGTCCCTGCAAGGAGGCTGTATTGAATGTTAACATCAGTCTGTATTCACCCCTCATGCTACTTTATTTTCTAGCCTGAAGAAATGAAGGTCGATTCCAGTCTGTGGTCATAGTGTGGATTTCACTCTGTCTCCTCACAATCTGTTGAAATAGTTGAACCATTTCACTTAGATGAGACAGAGGTGCTTAGTTCTAAAAGAGAATTACAAATATATGCAAAATTCTTACAGGTTTCCTGAAAATAAATGACAGAACAGGAGAGACCTTATTGTTACTACTGAAAAAGTAGTGCAAACTGAGCTCAGCCCTTAATGGAAACCATTTAAGGTCAAGGTTCTCTTCTCAGGGTTCTTCATTGTCCAGTAAGCTGTAAATTCTGGCTTTTCCTGTGCCAAGGGCATTCACGATGTGGGTCTTTGTTGTGGATTCCCTGATGTCTAGAAAGGGGTGAATTCCCGCTGCCAAAATATTACCATTTAATTATCAAACCGATCAACTGTGAGACAAATGTCCCCAGGGAAGCAGTCTTCATTAGTTCCACTTTTTACAGAGCTACTTGGGGGTTTTTTGGTTTCTCATTTTCTCCCACATTAGCAATTGGCAGTGTGCACACGGCTCCAAATTAGGATGAAAATGTGAGGTTTGGGGATTGCCAACTAATGGTTGATATTAGATGTTCTGAGCTTTCCTTCAGGCTGATGATGTGGCATTATCTGACACTTCTTGGGGAGGCTTTGGAGCCATAGTTTTTAAAATGCTCCCACTGTTAGAAGTGTAAAACATGGGGAAAACCCCTCTGAATGTCACAGCTATCTCTATCATGCCCTTAGATGCCTCCCTTAAGTGGGTGTGGTACTTTCCAAGGGAATTTAGGAGTTTGTATTTGAGAACTGATCCTCAGAGTAGAATTCTCTTCTCTCAGATGAATCACGCATTATCTTTATTCTTCTCTCAGAAACTCGTCTCCAGATTTCTCAGTCTTTTGGTTTAGCTCCAGTATATTCTAAGAACCTAGAGCCTGGATTGCTGCTGGTATTTGCTATTATGCAGCTGTTCCAGTAAATTCTTTTGTCCACTGACAACAATCCATCTCTCTCTAGCATTTAAACTATACAGGAGGAGGAGAAAAGGACAGGCCACTTCTGCTTTTTGTAACAGTCAGCCCTTGACAGGTTTGTCTTGGTTAGCAGTCTGGGTTTGAAGTTCCAAAATTCCTGTGACAGTGGCCAGGGTTAGAAAACTGGTAGCAGAACAGGGCTGAACCAGAAGCACATGCCAGACTAGTGAGGTCAGAATTCTTGGGTATGGTTGCAGTCCATAAGTGTTCCCATTTGTTATGTTGTCAGTTTGACTGTAGTCCAAGTCACTCAGCTTTGTGCCAGATCCCAAGCCAGAAAGGTCTTGTTTGCCTGGTTTCCTAACGATACAAAACTCATGAGTTCTTACTGTCTCTGTATTTGTGTCTCTCAGTCCCCTTGCAATTACTGTTGGGCCAATTTCAAACAAATTACATACAGGGGTGGCAGGCTTAAGGATATGAAGTTATGTTTTGTGAAAATGCAGAGCTGTATGGAGAGAGATACCATATGACTGCCCCTGTAAGCATGTAGTAGGAGTAGAAAGGCTGTAGTTCAATTGAATAGCTAGGAATCCCCTTGGAGAGCACTGTTACTGGTGTTCCTCCTTCTGAGGGAGCTTGTTCATTCAGGAGAATCCAACCATGAGACACAAAACTATAGGAAAACAGATCTCCTTTATTGCTGACTGAAGACCTTGCTTCTCTTTGGTCTGGGTACTGTCATATATATTAACTAGTATCATACATGTCTCATATGTCCCATCAGATAAAGCCCTACTGTGGCTTTCCATCAGCTATGAACAATGAGAGGACAGAGTTGTAGTCATGCTTCCCTCTCAACACTATTAAATAGCCCCCTAAACAGGTGAAAGAAATGTCAAATCAAAATCATCTTCAAGCTACGATCCAGGGCAACTGCTGTTTGGTAAGCCAGTAAAATATGGTCAATGAAATCACTGCAACTTTTTCTCTTAAAGGTCACACATACGTATTTTCATGGATACAAGCTAACAAACAAAAAATAGGGAGATATGAAAGCAGTGTTTGAACAGCCAAAAATTAGCTTCAGTTTTATTTGGCTGGAAATTAAAACTGTGACGGCAATGTTTCACAAGATGGTCTTCAAATTCCTTTTCCAGAATATTTAGCTGGACTTGGATCGAAACACAGTAGATGGAGACATTTTCACAGAGTGGCAGGCTGGGACTCTCCAGCCTGGAATTATCCAGCCAGTTTTAGTCAGAGAAACTGGCTTTCTATCTCAAAGTGGGAGACAATGCTTTAAAATGCTGCTTTTTTTTTCCCCCACCATAATTTTTAATTAGCTCATGTTCCAAAGAAAAGAATGGAAGAAAGTGCTGATGATTTTTCTATGTTCAAATAATAATAATTAAAAAAAGCTGTTTAATGAGTTTCTTTTCTCTCTTTGCAGTTCACATAATAATTTATATGCATCAACAGGAAAACAGCGCAAATGCAAGTCCTGTAATGAAGGGTTCCCACCTGAGTAACTTCTGTTAGGGGGAGGAAATGGTGCTTTAGTGACTTTTATTTCCATGCTTCCCTCATCCTTCTTTTCTATGCCAGTTGCTTGCATGGAATGTGGTGTTTTGGTTCATGTTATTTTACAAAAATAAGGCTTTAAAAGGTGCTGTTGACTATTAGTATTTTACAAAAGCAAACTGCAAGCACCATCACCAGCATAAAAGCTACTGAAGTTTTAATAAGTTAAAAGGGAAGTTGAAAGAGCAAAATCAATCTCAAAGGTGAAACTGATGAGGTTTATTGTCAAGTTGAGAGGAATGTCAGCTGGAAAAAAATACAATAAATTAACAGCATGTATTTCTTGTGCTGACTTCAAGAACGAGATTTGATCCACTGGGATTTAAGTGGACATTTTCTTGCAGCATTGAGTAACCTTATCTACAGTCATTTACTACAGCTTCTTTCTCAGGATTATTTGGTACTGGCCACCATCAGGTAAAAGACAGTGAATTAAACACATTGATGATATGGTTAAAGATAATAAGAAGAGGTTCTTTCAGTATATCAATAGAAAAAGGAAGACTAGGGAAAATTTAGGCCCACTGATGAATGAGATTGGCACCCTAGTGGTGGAAGACACAGAGAAGGCGGAGTTACTGAATACCTTCTTTTCTTCGGTCTTCACTGCTAAAGCTGTCCCTCATGAATCCCAGACCCTGGAGACAAGGGGGAAGGTCTGGAGAGAGGAAGATTTTCCCTCAGTTGAGGAGGACTGGGTGAGAGACCACTTGGCCAAGCTGGACATCCATAAGTCCACGGGCCCTGATGGGACGCACCAGCGAGTGCTGAGAGAGCTGGCAGATGCTATTGCTAGACCACTCTCCATCATCTTTGGAAGGTCATGAGGAACAGGAGAGGTGCCTGAGGACTGGAAGAAGGCCGACATCACTCCAGTCTTCAAGAAGGGCAAGAAAGAGGACCCAGGGAACTACAGGCCGG
This sequence comes from Burhinus oedicnemus, assembly GCA_008921705.1. NCBI lineage: Eukaryota > Metazoa > Chordata > Aves > Charadriiformes > Burhinidae > Burhinus > Burhinus oedicnemus. The sequence goes on from VFFE01006198.1 coordinate 966,967, forward strand.
TTAGTCTCACCTCTGTCCCTGGGAAAGTAATGGAGCGACTTGTTCTGGATGTCATCTGCAAACACGTTGAAGAACAGGAAGTTATTGGAAATGGTCAACATGGATTTACCAAGCGTAAATCATGCTTGACCAATCTGATAGCCTTCTATGATGTTATAACTGGTTGGCTGGATGAGGGGAGAGCAGTAGATGTCATCTACCTTGACTTCAGCAAGGCTTTTGACAATGTCTCCCATAACATCCTCATTAGGAAGCTGAGGCAGTGTGGACGAGGAGACAGTGAGGTGGACTCAGAGCTGGCTGTGTGACAGAACTCAGAGGGTTGTGATTAAAGGAGCAGTGTCAAGTTGGAGGCCTGTAACCAGTGGTGTCCCCCAAGGGTCAATACTCGGTCCAATCTTGTTCAATATATTCATCAATGACCTGGATGAGGGGACAGAGTGTATCCTCAGCAAGTTTGCTGATGATACCAAACTGGGAGGGGTGGCTGACACCCCAGAGGGCCGCGCTGCCATCCAGCGTGACCTGGAGAGGCTGGAGTGCTGGGCAGAGAAGAACCTAATGAGGTTCAACAAGAGCAAGTGTAGGGTCCTGCACCTGGGGAGGAAGAATGCTAGGCACCAATATAGGCTAGGGATGGACCTGCTGGAAAGCAGTTCTGAGGAGAAGGATCTGGGGGTCCTGGTAGATAGTAAATTATCCATGAGCCAGCAATGTGCCCTTGTCGCCAGGAAGGCCAATGGAATCCTGGGCTGCATAGGGAAGAGTGTGGCCAGTAGGTCGAGGGAGGTCATTCTCCTCCTCTACTCAGCCCTGGTGAGGCCACAGTTGGAATACTGTCTCCAGTTCTGGGCTCCCCAGCTCAAGCGGGACAGGGAACTTCTGGAGAGAGTCCAGCATAGGGCAACAAAGATGACTGGGGGATTGGAGCACCTCCCTTATGAGGAAAGGCTGAGAGGGCTGGGACTCTTTAGCCTGGAGAAGGGAAGGCTGAGGGGAGACCTTATTACTGCTTATAAGTATCTAAAGGGTGGGTTGAAGGAGGATGGAGTCAGCCTCTTTTCAGTGGTTCCCAGTGACAGGACAAGGGGCAACGGGCACAAGTTGGAACATAGGAAGTTCCATTCAAACACAAGAAAAAGCTTCTTTACGGTGAGGGTGACAGAGCACTGGAACAGGCTGCCCAGGGAGGTTGTGGAGTCCCTTCCTCTGGAGATTTTCAAGACCTGCCTGGATGCAGTCCTGAGTAATGTGCTCTAGGCATTCCTGCGTCAGCAGGGGAGTTGGACTAGATGATCTCTAGAGGTCCCTTCCAACTCTGAAAATTCCATGATTCCGTGATCTCCAGTTCCAAAGTTCTTCTGTGAGGTTCTTGACAGTTCATTCAGTATTGAAATTACTGTGTCTGGGACACTGAGTTCTTAGATCCTCACAAAGAAAGTGAGAGCTACCATATACTCTTTCTCTGATCTTGAGGATAGCTTTGGGAACAAAGTGATGCTCATTTTCAATTGCCTGTCTCCTCCTTCTGGAATAATTGCCAGATAACTCTAAAATTTTGCCTTGCACGCAGTACCATCCAGTAAAACAAGTATGTTGCACAAGACCATAATGCAGTGGCCTGGTTAATTTTGTACCAGTTGTTCTACTGCTTTCTTCATTTGCAATAGTTTCAATTCCTCTCTTGTTCCCATTGGTGTCACGGAAGGAGTGATGCACTTCACTCGTAGAGAGAAGCAGCAATACATTTATTGATATAAAACAGGGATTTAACAAAGTTTGATGGTAAATGCAACAAGTGTTTTAACAAGATTCAAGATGGCAAGGCACACTTGGTTATTTACTGCATAGAGGACAGGGTCAGACAGAGCTGTCAGGGAGACCCTCCCATTGAGTCAAGGGTTCAGAAGGGACCCCCTTGCTTTCTAAACCCCTTCTCAGAGAGGAGTCTAGGTGCGGCTGGATCCAATCCTGGTCCCAGACTTGGTCAACAGTTTATGTCTAAAGGATTATATATGTGCAATCAATCCTTTATATCACTTAGCTGAGATTTCAAAGTTCAGCATGCTATTAGTCACTTACCGAGGATCTGTTGTGGCAAGAAATCTCTGAACCTCGAGGAGTAACCTTGAGGGTGTCCCTGCTCAAGGGGAGATCCTGGCGTGCAGCCTGCTGCCGTTCAGGAGAGCTCAAAGGGCTCTTTGGGCTGTTCACTATTTGTGGGGGTAAGATGATTGACCTATAGTCATATTTGCATATTGACCACAGAGCCAGCATTGCCAAAGTTAGTCCTTGGCTACTGTGTTGTTATCTGTCTCCCTGAAACCACGTTGAGCCACGGATGCTGCCATCACCACTACATGCACCCATTATGACCACCATGGGTGGTTATCCCTTGGGCAGGGTTACAGGAGATAAAGATCAGGTGGTGCCCGGAGACAGGGGAGCACACCATCACAATTGGCGTGTGGCTTTTATGTACTGTCTTCCCCTGTGTCATGAATGTAATGCTTATGTTTGGATGAAGGCTGAGGGCTGAGTTGAGAGAGGAGATACTGGCAGCTCTTAAGCATCGAGGTGCTTGCTCATTAGAGTTCATCAGTTTGGGAACTGCTTGCTTGGAAGACAGGAACAGAAGAAGAGACTATAAATGCTGCTAGCCTGAATAAAAGATTCTGTTATTGGGAAGAGAAAAAAAAAAACAAAAACCACCCACAACAAAAGCAAAGAGGTAAGAGCTCTGGAGATGCCGGAGTTGTCAAAACGCCTTCCCCATCAAACAGCCTTCAGAGAGCCATAGCAGACGGGTTTTCAGTACCAGTCAAATGTAAGAGTGTAGGAAGTTGACGTGCTGTCCCTTGGAGAGCCGAGATATTGACAAAAGACATGCAAACTTGAAAAATGTACATTTGTGGAAAAATCCATCCTGACAAGTGACTGCACTTAAGTCGCCAAATGGACTTCACCCATGGGATGAAACTCAATTATTGTTGCACATCCAATGAATCCATCCGTGGAGAAAGCACATGGCCAATAAAAGGGAACCGTTCAGTAATCAGATCTTTCAAAAACTATTTAGCTCTTTGCCACTGAGTACCTGCTATAAGTGACGTGTACTTCCCTGTGAACCTACTTGGCTCCTCAACTAGCTGGTTAGAAGTGCTGAGCCATTCTGAGCTGTTCTGGAGCACAAACACAGCCTGCACAAGCCATTCAAAAGAATTTCTCAAATGCTTCTGAGGAGACATTCGACATCACAGCTTCTTTGATTGCAGTTTGTATTTAGTACATATGAAGGATGCTTTTGTGTTTGGAGATGTTTTTATGATACTGGCAGTAGGAGCTATTTAATGCTAAAAGGATTGTGTTAAATGGTTTAGCCCAGAGAGTCCCAGTCAAGGCTCCATTAAGTAAGAAGCTTGCAAGCTCTAAGTCATTAAGACAGTCTTCCATTTTGAGTGAGGAAGTGTCTAGCGTGCAGCTGCTGCTCAGAGTTTATCTTTCCATACCAATATTTACTAGGTGCCATCTCTCTTCTTTTGAGATTACATTATCCTTTGCACAATCTGTGTACTTTTTATTTGCCACCTTCTTGGTTTCAGCGTGCCCACAGTTATGATCATGAATAAATCCTTCTTAGTGAAAGATCTATTTTGGGTCATTTTTATTTTCTGCTTCATAAATGAAAGCCAGCCCACTAATGGCATCTAAGCCATTTGTTTTAGGATGCACCTGCACACATATTTGTTTCGTAACAAAAACATCTTTGTGAAACTGAAACACTGCAACTGTTGTTTGCGAAAAACAGGCAACAGTGGCTGGCAACAGATGCTTTTAAGAACATGGATATTAGATGCAAGTGTTTCGTAAGTCCACTTAGTTGCTAGGACCAAATTTGAAACATTTGCTTCTTTTACCAGCCATGTAGTTCTCTGCTGTGTCTGTCTGTTTTCATAGATCTGTCACAGTGCTTTTTAGAAATTGTCATTCTCTAAAATAAATTGACTATCCAGTTTTTCATAATTCAGAATGCAGTTTCCCTCAGGTGAAATTCCAGTTCCAGCACTATGTACACACATATATGTGGACATGCACACAAACATCTGCCCTTCCACCCATCAATAAAAGGAAAAATGTCCTGGGGGCTAAGCTGTACTTTTTTTTTTTTCTTTATTTCTTTTTTACTCCCATTGTTTCAGCCAAGCTTTTTTCATAATCTGTCTGCCTTTCTCTTTCCAAGCTGGCAATTTGGTCTTGGAACATTCTCTGGGCTGCCAAGCAACAAGCTTCTCCTTATTCAGATTTTCAGGGAAAAATGTAGCACATCCGTTTACACTGTCACCCTGACATAAGTTTGAGCCCACTCTCAAGACAAGAGTTATCAGGCACTATCAAGTCAAGCAACAGCGATGAAGGATCAAGCATCAACCATCGAGTCTGCACCATTCCAACCTCAGAGCTGAGAGCCGGAGAAAACTGTTTAGCAGAGTTTTATGCATATGGTGTGAGTGGATATGAACAGGGTACTGGATTTAACTCTTGTTTCAACAGTAGGTGTCCAGAACTTGACTGTTCTGAAGCATTACATGAGTACTTTGATCTCAATCCATAGCCAGCAATGCAAATGGAAATGCAGGGGGGGCACGTGGCCTAGCAATCTCTCAAGCCTACTCTTCACTTCTTGATATAATCAGAGCCAAAGACTGTATAACATTTCTAGGGATTACATTAGCAATTTTATGTCAAGAAAATAAAAATTCCACATTCTTTGAAGAATCTCCGTGGGGAACTGAAAAAACTGCCTTCGAACCCACACATTTTCATAAAAACACTCCATCTTTGCTTCATATTTATGACAAATCTTCATCACACTTAAGTCTGTCTAGCAAAGTTGTTTTTCTATCTAACATTCTTTTCAGCATGTGTCTTCACAGATACAGTGACTCAGCACAACAAGGACATAGTATGCAAGTCTACCATTAAGCAAATATTTTTCATTGTTTGCAGAATCCCTAGAATTCAGCAGAGGAATAGACTGGTATTTGAGCCAAGAAACATCTGAATGTCATGTAAAGTTCAGTTAATTATTTTCTAAATAGTCACCAGCACTACTCTAGCTTAGAGTAGGGTTCAACTGGTATTGTTGTGATCACACTGGAGCCTTTCAGAGGAGGGGAGTGTTCGCTTTCACTTCGGTCTGCTTAGTTTCACGTTGTGACAAAGCCATTTCAGTAAAGGATGCATTCTCAAAGACTTAGAAAAAATATGGCTGTGGTCTTTTAAAAATTGCACCATTGTGCTTCCACAGAATCGGCTTAGTGCGATTAGTACTCTATACATATTCCACATGCCCTTCCGCCAGAAGCACATAAACCAACTGTGGCCACAGCAGAATTCAAGTGAACTGCATCTTCATTGTAATCTCCCATATGTACGTTTATGGCAGCATAAAATAAAGAAGTGCTTTTGAGTGTTTAGGTTCAATGCCACAAGGCTTGAGCTTTCTGGCTCTGCTCTGGGCTCCCTGACCTGTTCTAGCAGTGCTGAGGGGATGGGCAGCCGATTATAAAAGAGTTGCTCTAGCAGCAATGAGTCAATCCTAGTGAGTAACCTCTGAACGCACCTCAGCAGGTCTGTGCCTCTAACGTCAGAGGTTCCAAAGGTAGCAAAGAATCACCTGTTTTGTGGTTCATACTCTGAATCTTGAGATCTGCAAAACAAGCTAGAAGGTCTGACTTTGTTCTGTTACCAAAACCCTGAAAAGCAACCTAAGGAGCATGGGAGCACACCCTTGCCCAGGTTTACAAAGGTATTTAAGCATACAAAGATGCAGACAGACACCTAATAGGATTTATAAAAGTGCCTAAGGGAGTTTGGGACCTAATTCCCATTGGCTGTCAATGGGAATTAGATGTGTAATCTACTTAGGCAATTTGAAAATCCCACTGGCTGCATCTTTTCATGGCTAAGTACCATTACAAGCCTTAGCCTTAATGAATAGAATTATTATTATACGTGGTTTCATTTCCTAAAACTCTGATCTTGGTATGAAGGCTCAGGGAAAAACTGCATGACTCCAAGCAGGGATGGGTGCCGTGGATATGAAGTGTCAGGAAGGAATAACTGAGCTGCTGCAACAGTCGTCATATCACCGTTGTGTCTGCAGCTAGCCCAGAGAGCTCCCAGGGGTTTGGTGTATTGGTCAGCTTAGCTTTAATGTGTGTTATGTAAAAAATGCAAGTGACTTGGTGAAGGAAAATTCTGCTTATTCACAGCAAAGTAATACAGCAAACAAAATCATAAGTGCCCAGAGGCTGTGACTAGCCAGTTGAAAGGGTTTCATTTTTCCTGTAAAGAACAGCGTTGGAATCTTCTCACCACTCCACGGACTGAATTAAGTCCCATCTGGTGCTGGAGAGAATTCACAGCTTTGGGCAGTACAAGGACATTTTGGTTACCCTCTTTTGCTCAGGCAACCCAGACGCAGGCTGCAGTGCAGAGTTTAACTAAACAACAGTCTATTCCTTTCCCTTTTTCTTGTCAGGCTTGGGCTCAAACAATAACCAAAATTCCCCTATCCATACCACATTTCAAAAGCTGTGAAAAGCTTGATTTCCCTAGATTTCTACAGGATGTAGTTTTCATTAAACCCAGCTTGAACCTCTTTTAATTGTTTATCCACTTCACTTCACGTGCTTAGAGTTATGTTGGGAGAGTCAGTTCAGCATACAAAAAGGTCTGAATGAGTAATTCAGGTAGGAAATAGCTGGGATGGATTTCCACATTGTCTGAAGCTGCAAGAAGATACTAATTATTGACAGGATTTCCATAAACTTGTATGAACAAAACAAGGTGGTTGAAATGCTTTTTAAGCTTGGTGTAATTTGAAAATACCATTTGTGTTAAGTAAGAATATTTTGACATTGAAAGTTGTAACAAGCAAAAACTCTTTTAAAGTGTTACATGTATTGCTGGGTGAGAACCTTGCTAACAGTTAGTGGAATCCTTGACCAGGCGGCATGCTGTATACATGTAGCTGGTGGATATAACATACAGTGCCTTAAATTGACTCAAAATCCAGCCAAAGTCTTTAAGGACATGGTTATGAACTTTTTGTCACGTCTCACCAAGTGTGTAGAGTGTATAGAGAGGAAACCTGAGGACTGCTAGAAGAGATAATAAGGTCTTGTATGGGAAAGTGATTCAGAACTTCATAGTGTTTGACAATAATTCTGCAAATGCTGCTTTTTACTATGTCACTGTTTGCATTTTGTATAGAGAGTGGTTATAACAAGCTACTATATGACTCTATGCCAGCCTGCCACTTAAAATGCAGTTTTCCAGTGTATCACACAAGAGAACATGTCCCATAGCAGGATTTCTTGATCTCCTGGCCAGAAGTCTTACCATTTCAGTGTCTCCACGTGCACAGAGCTGAACACAGCCAGTCTGCCGTACAGGATGGTATCAGGTGAGGTTCAGTATAGTTTTTTGTATCAGAAAGAAAAGGGTGCACACTGAATGTGGTTGTAATGCCCACTGACAGTCCTCAAGGCAAAGAAAGAGTTGAAATGTCCCGTGAAAATGGGCAAGTGCCTAGGTTCAGTCAGCACTAGGGAGTGTGATTGTCTGTGGAGTCCCACATAAGGTTTGGCTATAGCCAACTAAACTCAGTTTTAGTGCAGACTGCAACTGCCTGCTGAAATCTTGCCACAGCTAGAATTTCTTCCCAGCACACCCATTGCTGAGCAACAATGTGTGTCCTTTTCCAGAGAATGGGATCAGCCCAGTCTGGCTCTTGAGAAACACACCAGCTGCACTTGAGAGGATGATGGGATGAATGTTAAAGGAGCTCTGCAGACCCAGCAGAATGCTAGGTTTCCATAGCTCACGGCAATTAGGCAGTGTAATCCCTCATGTGAAAGAGACACCCTTGCCAGAGGCAATGGCATTTAGGTGCAAGGGGAATACACTATCACAGGGAGGAGAGGGGATATGTATGTACAGAAGCCAATTGATCTGTAGGAATAAGGCCAGCCAGCTTCTTTCTTTTTTTTTTTTCTGCCTTTTTTTTTTTCCTAAGTCTATTTGATGCTAATGAACTGGAGGGGTATTAGGACTAACTGCTTCCTGGCACTGAGTACACAGACATTGTGCAAGATTCCTTTCAGCTCAGCTTTGCTGACATGCTTGGTTCTGACCTCAAATATCTCGAGTTCTTCCAGTTCTGAGTTCCTCTACAAGTGAAAAGGCCTATGTCAGTGAAATTGTGCCAAAATACCTGGGGAGCTGCGGCAGACTGGAAAGACTGGGTTGTTCTCCCTATGATCTCAGACAGGGGGTTGAGTTGCACTGCAACTCTGAGAGGCCAGTCTCCAGTAGAGGGGAGGAGGCATCAGGTGGGATGTGGAGGGTTAGTTATAGTGGGATGAGTGAACACACTGTCTGCCAGCAGGCAAATGGCTCAGTTCCTTTATTTCCAGTGGAAAATATTTCAATTACAAATTTTTTTCTTTTCATCAAGATTTTTCTTAGATCCTTTTAGATTTTCTGAATAAAAGGAAATCATCCTTAGCATAATAATGGGTGAATACTGCCATGAAAAAGCCAGCTCCCATTAAATGCCCCCTACTCCTTCAGCAGACATTTACCAACAAAAGGCTCTGGAATTTCAGCTGTCCCTGCATGTATTCCAGATGAGTTTTACTTGGGGTGGTTCATGTTCCTTCCAGTCTCTGCATGGATTTTTTTCACTGTCAGTCTGATTCAGCATCCCTTGAAAAGAATGGACATCATCCTGGTGACTCCATCAAGACTAACTGGTGTGTATTCACAACACAGAGAAGGCACAGGTTCACTTCCCCTCCTGATAATGATCACAGCAATAATTTTCAATCTACCTGGCTTTTGTCTGTCTTGATTGGCAGGCCACAGAACGAACTCTCCTGCCTCAGAAGGGGTTTATAACCCTCCCTCTGAATGTAACTCTTAAACTTCAGACTTGGGATGATATTTCCTAAGTTCTGTTCTTTTCCTTTCTTTTCATCCACTTCCTCCTTTATTTAGTGAGAAAAGGTTACCTGACAGCTGGGAAAACCTGCCTGTACTGTTTTATTTCCTTGTGTTTTCTCTGTTCTGAGTTTTTCTTCATTATTTTGTTTGGAAAATGTCCTTGAAAAAGTTTTAATTTGCTCATGCATTCCCAGAGCAGGATCTGTGTCTGTGTGTGAATGGGGGCATGTGCATGTATGCGTAGCTAGTAGTATCTCTGTGAAACTTCTCTCTTTCTTGGCTCTACTATTTGAACTGCACATCACAACACATTGACTGACAACTGCAGACACATTATTTGCTGTATATGGGGGAAAAATCTGGCATTCAATTGACATGATCATTATTTTATAAACTTGCTTACCTGTAGCTGTTAAGAGTAGTTTACTTATCCGGAGGTCTTAAAGGAGCCACTGCTGGAGAGGCTGAGGGAGAGTTGAATAATATTACTTGTTTATGCCGTTTGAGAGTTCTGCTTTGTCTTTGATCTGTGTGTGGACAGCTGTATTTATCAACTTCACTCACCATTTCTTGATCATGTTAGCTCTCTTAAAGCACTGCAACGCTTTTAACACTTTTTACTCAAATTGCTCCGAGAGATATGTTAGTTCTGTTTGGAGAAGGGAGCACTGAGACTGGAAGCTTTACAAGGCCTGATACCCCCTCCTCCCCTGTTGCATGTTCAGTAGATTTTAACTGCTGGAGCTCTTCCCAGCATCTGAAGGGCTTTGTGACATAGAGGAGAGTTCACTCAACTTGAGCTCAAGGGGCCTGGGATTGATTTGAAAGTCTATTTTAGACTAGCTGGATTTAGCTAGTCAAAGTTTACACAGCTGTGGACAAATCCAGCTGTGCTGGTAGAAGATGTTGCCGTTCCCAGGAGATCATCATCATCTACCTTGCCAGAGGTTACTGCCCCAGCCATTCTGCCAATGAAACATCCCATGAGTGATCCTCAATTCAAGCAACACCAGGTGGATGGATGGATGAACTGATCCAAATGATTTTGCAGGAAGCAAACTATAGCACGCTCACATAAGCCTGCTCCATCAGCATGTCTAAAGAGGGAAAGGTGGTAAACTCTGGTAGACAGGTCAGTGTCACATAGCTGGGGACACTGTTGCAGCTACATGGAGAAGAGGACATCTCTCCCTGGCTTAAGTCATAACATAACTTTCCTCAGTTTCTGCTTCACTCCCCTCTCTGTGTCACCAGGGCTGGTTTGAGTAGAACTCGTGAAAGTGTCTCTCACTGTATGCACACTGTGCAAACAAAGCGTTCAGTGCTCATCCCACCCAACAGAGCACTACGGAAGTACAAATCCTAGAGATAAGAAAAGTTTACATCTTTTGAGAATGAGTAAAAATGACAGAGTCTGACCAAAGGTCAGAGTGACATGGAAACAAACCAGAATTAGAATTGATTATTTTTAGCAGGCAGCTCCATTCTCAAACATTGCTCTATCTGGTTTGCTGTAGCCTTGGGGCCAGTCCTCCTAAATGCACACAGCGAAGGTTGCTCTTCGAAGAATGAGGGTGGAAAGGGATTAATCAGTGCTCCCAGCAAACATAACATGGTACAGAAGACAGGAAAGATTTGTCAGGCTTTAAAGTAGCCAAAAATTGGCAGCAGTAACAAAAAAAGCCTTAAACTGATGGGCAAATACGGAAAGCAAACATATTTGCTCTGCTGAGCAGGGACAAATATATCTAGATAAACTAAGAGAAAGATTTCACTTTTGCCTAATCCTCATGGCATTTCCAGCCCACAGATTTCTGGGAATCTGGTGGAGGCCAAATTGCATGACATTTCTAGCCAGATTTGCTGACCAAGGACTTTGGGATCAGCCCTGAACTTTGGACGATTAGTTAAAATGAAATGCTTTGGGCTTAGTTATTAACAGAGTGTCTGGAGGTCTGTGCTGTGAGACTTGAGCACCAATCAGCTCAGCCAGGAAGCCTGACTGACTCCCAACATCCTTGCCCTTGTCTCTAGTAGACTCAGCCTAGACTATCAGACACAAACCCTAGATGTCTGCTTCGTGTTTTACCTAGCTCTCCTAGGGTAAAGGGGGTTAGTGAAAGAAGCTACCAAATATATGGTACCCTGAAACAGTGTTACAGAAGTGCTTGTTGTCATCTGCTCCTCACCCTTGGATTTACTAACTTCTGCCTTCTCTTTTCTTGCTCTAGACTTTTATGGTTGCTCCTTCTTCCCTTCTTCCCTCATTCCCAGCCCTGAGGAGTGAAGGCTGTGGCTTCATTTTGTCTTCTTCCAAATTTGGGACTGCAGCTATTGCTTCCAGTTCCAGGACCACCACTGAGCCTGGGCATGGTCTAGGCTGTTGCTACCCAGAGCTGCTCCACTCTTCCCATTTAGGCTTTCCAGCACCACAGGCTCTAGTGATGCAGCACAGAGCCGCCCTGCTTCGACCTGCAGGAGCTGGCTCACATCTGGTAGGACTTCTGCATTCAGGCTCCATGTTGGGCAAACGCAGCTGTAGCACTGGAGCCCAACTGTCCTTGGAAGTGCTGTAGCCATATGCAGAGTGCTGCATTTTAGTAAATATCTATGGCTCAGGTGATGTGCAGTAATCCTCCTCTGGACATCTTGGAGTCAACTGTGCTTGTCTGGGCACCTGTCACAGATACACACAACGGGTCTCAATGGGACTTGCAAGAGGGAGTATGATTCAGGCATGCAACCTTCAGCAGGCTTGAGCGTACTTGGTATGGGGTCAAGACTCTCACAACAGCTGTGTCCCTTTTCTAATGGTTTGACAAATATGAGCATTTTTGCATTTGTCACAAAATCCCCAGGCCTGTTGCTTTCATGTTTCCAAGGGCTTTAATTCCATGCCAGTATATTGGGCTGGGGGGAGAGAGGGAGAAGCAATGCTCCACAGATGGCCAAGGCTGGAATATCCTGGGAAGCATTAATCCTCTGAAGACAAATATTCCTTGAAGAGAAAGATTTTAAATATGTGCCACATTTCTACAAATGCTTTAAGCTGGCATAAGCCAGCCCTGCAACAACCTCTTTCAAAGGGAGGTTCACCATTCCCATTCCTCTGCCTCCTCCCTCCTGGCCCAGGGCTGCTCCTTTCCCCATGCTGGCACCAGCATACACATGGTTGTGCAGTGAACCAGGCCAGGGAACTCTGCCAGGTTAAAACTAAACAATTTCCTTTTCCCCAGGTTAGTTTCAACCTGGATGAGTTCCCTGACCTGGTTCATTGCGGGGCCACAAGAACACTTGTGTTGGCGCAAGGCAGGGAGTAGCAGAGGGAGTGAAGAGGAATGTGGGCTGGGGGTGAGGGGAAGGAAGGGCCATTTCCTTTAGCAGCGGTGCTGGTTTATGCTGGCTTAGAGACGTGGTGTATCTGTGGTGTTAATTGCTGAAAATGATGTGCTCCAAACTGTGTGTCACAGCTGAGAGATTTTGACGAAGAAAAGCCTCTCTGCCTTTTAAAACAGGGCCTTATTTCTTAGGTTCTTATTAAAGTTTGGCGAATCAGAGTCAAAACTGAGTCTCTAATGTTATTATGCCAAATAATTGACAGTCTACCTAGGCATGGTAAAAGGGGAGAGGGAGGCACAGGGAAGGGAAAACTGCTTCTAAAGTTATACAGCAGATTAGGAGCAGAGCCATAATGACCTGGCACGTCTCCTTGCAGGTCGGTCCCCACCAGTGGCTTCCTTGTCTCTCTGTATGGCAAGAAGACTGAGTCAGTTGTCTGCCCGCTGCCCGCAGTTCCTATGTGCGTTGATGATGCATACTTATTACGTATTTATTTAAATATCAAGGAGAATAAATCTTCTAAGTGGCAGCTTGGTGAATGATTTGTCAAAAGCTGGCTCATTTACTCTAATCAAGTAATTCCATTTATCTGAGTGGAGTTTTCTCTGGATTTACAGTGATATAACTGAAACCAGATCAGCCCCACTGACTCTATACCAGTATTAGCAAGTATTCTGCTGTCCAAGTCATACTACTGGTGTTCTACTAAGTTCATCTGAGGTGTCCATTAAATTCTGGGGCACAAATGCTGCCTTTCATTTACAGCTGTAGCCAATAGGCAGGCATAAGAATCTGACCCGTTAATGGAAAAATGGACATCAGCAAGTTTCCAGTACTTGCTCCTCTGCAGTCCCACTGAGCAAGAAACTTACTTCAGTCATGCTGGGCAGTCCCGAGGTCAGGGCAGCTATTCTGGCTTTACATGCTTTTCTCTAACGTGAGGATATGACATGTTCGTTATGCTTGTTGTGTATGTAATTCACACTGAATCAGACCCAGTTTGTGGTATTTTGAAGGTGAGGTTCTTGTGCGCTGATTGTGACCAAAGGCATAAGAAATTCCCCTTTTTAAGAAAAAAAAAAAGTTAATTTTAGTAACTTTCTTCCCCTTTTCTTTGGTTCATTAGAGCGTTACTGTTTTCCACTGAGTAGATAATTTAAAGTGATACTTGACCATATCCCCATACCTTTTCCCACCTGAGGAGAGATGTACTTGAACCTATTTGCATATTTATTGAATATATGTTCCTAGGATGGCCACACTGCGACGCTGTGTCTTATTTACAGCATGTTCCTGCTGGCTCTGTAGCTTTTTAAAAGAAAGACACTGTAAAAAGAAAAAAAATATGCAATGCATTATTATGTGGACTACAAACATAAAAGTGACTGAAGTATGGAGGGAAAGGGATAGATTGGCAGCCTGGAGGTGTAATAAGCCATTAAACCATTTAAGGGAGGCCTGCTGGGTTTGTTGTTCAGTTACGGTTACTGATGAAAAATGTCCATAATTATGATTTTCAACCCTTTACATTTGTAAAAGTTTCAGAGATTGGCTTTACCAAAACCTAGTGAGGTTACTATTAAGGAGCTAAGATGAGGCTCACAGTGCATCTTTTTACAAAAAGAATGTATTATGTGCTGAGCTTATTCAAAGCCCACAGTCTTTAGTCAACTCTGTCAAGCCTGAGCCAGTCAAAGCAGTAGGATGGTCTGATCTCACATGCACGTCAGAGGCTGAGATGAATAGAAGAAATGGGAATGTTTACTCTTCACTGAGCCAGACACATGGTGGAGTATTTCTGTGTAATGTAACTCCATGAAAAATTTGTGTAGGAATGATAGAAAAGTGCTGATTTCATCCATCATCACCACCGTGACCATAACTTGAGTTCTTTGAAGAGAACCTTATGCGTCTTTTCTGTTTTATGAAAGTGACTGTTATCTGATACAACTAGATACAACACTGTATCTTTGATAATAGACAGAAATGGTAGTTTTGCCTGTAATAAAATGTCTGCATAGGACATTTTGCCAGTGACTAAATTTCAGCCTCAGAGAGAAGCAGATCAGGTCAATTGTGTATTTGCCAATTGCTAGCAATAGGGCACTATTTTGTATGCTCCTACCCCACATTCTTATTTATTTATTTATCTTCTAGATTTAGAAAGTTGATGTGTTAGAGAAAACAAAAAGAATTTAAGTCAACCCTTCCAATAGTGGTTATGTGGGGGTGCCATTGGTACCTCTTGTTTTACAGGTGTATTACTAAAGAGAATTAGAGTGGCCCTAGATGTTTGCAGTGATAAAGTTACTGTGATAAGAAAAGGTTAAAGGATTAATAAACTCTGGGTTTCTAGAAGTTTTCTGGGGCAAGTTAATGTAATCCCACAAACCAACTTTTCTATACCTGCCCTTTTTACCCAATGGAAATGACAAAACAATTAAGATGATCAAAAAAAGAGAAATGAAGGTAATTTTAAAATGCCATGTGGTAATTTATCTGAAGGGTGTCATCATTCCAGCTTCATTTCCTATGCACTGTAATAGTAGTGGTCTTTATAACTGTCTTTGGTATATTCAGATGGATATTATGGCTGAAATCTGTAAGTACTGGGTTAAATTTTAGCATAAGTTATTGAAGAATATAAATAAGATCTCACTGATTATAAACCTTCAATGAAACATAAAATAATAATCTGAAAAAATCACAGTTTAATGATAATATCTAATAAGACTAATTGGTAACAACAGTGATACTTACAGTGTTTTGTTTTGGTAGCAGACAAAATGTCTATATGTAATGAAAGGATGGTCAGGTGGTTTTTCATACATACCAATATAATTTAGCTATTATTCCTTATTTATGCTGGTACAGGTGAGAGTAGAACCTGATTCCAAATTCTGAAAGGCTTACTCTATATTATATTATCACATAAAAATATTTTCATGGAAAATACATAACTTCTGAAGACTTTCACTTCGACAAGTGTGAAAAGATTCTTTTTGTTTCTTATACACCTCCACAAATATTATTTTTCAAATTTTTAACCAGAATGCTGATGAAGACATTATCCTTATTTTGTTTCCTCAACGCCCGTGTAATAAGTAGTGTTGTAGACACAGGGAGAATTTTTTTTTTTTTTACAAAAAAAAAGTAATAAAAATATTTTTAAAAGGCATGAGATGTTTTGTGTTAAATATTGCCAATGCTGAAAGATGCTAAAGGTTTCATTTGAATGGTTTAGTGCAAGGTTCCCTCTTTCAACAAGTCTGTGTCTCAAACCCTGTTGTGTAATAACTCTAGCTGCCAACTGTTTTGAAAAATAAACTGCCTAAGTTGGATTCCTGTTAAGCAATCAGCTTTAATCCTCTGGAGAAAGGGTGAGCAGCTTTGTTCCTCTTCCTTGAAGTCTGGGTTAACCTCCTTCATTTCTTTGTCTATAATAATTTTGGTTCATAAAGAAAGCCTTCCTTGTGCTAAAAGTTCTGCTTGGACACAGTGTGCTTCCCAGCACCCAGTGTGGCTGGCTTGTGTGTTTGTATACATCTTTAACCAACCAATCCTGATCTTTATGAAGGATTCTGAATACCATAGAAAAGTAGTTATACTTGGAGAGTGGTTTCACGGTTACCTTGAACTCATCTAAATCAGCAAAATGCCAAGACGGCTGGTCTTGCCCTCCTATCTCTGTCTGGAGACAGGTCTTTTGGAAAAGTAAGGATCACTTGGGGCATAGTTTCACAATAGCCTGAGCTGGTCTATGCTGGGACTGGCACAGCTTCTAGGCCTGTACTCCCTCCAGGCTCACTGTTGGTTCAGAGTTCAACTTAGCAGAAACTAACGACTCTTCTCTTTTTGTAGTGTTAGTTTTGTGCCATGTTAGTGAGCTGAACTGGGTCATGCAGGAGGGAGCCCAAAGAGCACCTTTTCCTGTGCCAAGAAGGGAATGGACTGTGCACAGGAGTTCAATATCCACTAGGACAGACCTTGACAAAGAGGGTATGAGACTGTCTGCACGAGAAGTACGTCTGACCCTAGGACTTTCCTGTTTTACTTACCCAGTACATTTGCAGACACACTTGTATTTGTTTTTTTGTTTAAATACCTATCTTTCTCGTCTGGGACACTTCTGCTCCCTGGTCTGGCAGCTGACAATGCATTTCCTTCTGCTGAGAGTCATCACAGACTGCCAAGGGTTGCCAGCATATACGGAAGAAGATTGCTAGAGGTGCTTTCACACCTACTAACAGAAGAATCATCAAACCTGGGGGAAATTATTTTCTGTTGGAAGTGAAAAGAGTTACATCGTGGTGGGTGCTTCCTCGCATGAAATGCAGCCCATGAGAAGAGACTGCTGCAGGGGAGGGGGTGTCTCTTTTTGGGAGTATACCCACATTCTAAGCATAATATCTCTGCTTGCTTCTGTCTTACATAAGTATGCAAAAGATGACAAGTATCTTTTGCAAGAACTGCAGCTGTTTACTATGAGATTTGTAGAGGAAAGTAATACAGCCTCCCTGTTTCCCGTCCAAAACACGGACTGTGAGACTATTGCTGCAGCAAAAGAATAAGGCCCTTGCTGAAAGAGAAAAACTCACTCCCTTCCATGGGAGTTACAGGCAGGACTTGGGTAAAGGGCTAATACCTATCAACACATTTTTGATGTCACTGTGCTGTTCCTCTCTATTTGAGCTGACAGCTGATGCCAGCACTTGGCTACATCTCCCCTGCATTGAGAGGAGTTTGGATGTCAGACGCAGGGAGATGGAGCAAGCTTGGGCAGCCAGGCGTGAGCAGAGCGAAACAGTGAGGAATGACTCTTTGCTCCGGGGCATGAGGTGCCATTGCTAGCCTGACCTTTTGAATACAAAGCATTTGTCAGAAATCCAGAGAAAAGCAAGCCTAACCAGTCAGGGTGGCTCTGCCTTTCTTTTAAAGAGAGGCTCGTATTCAAGCAGACACACCTACCTCCAGGCCTGATCAAGACATTGTAGGCAAGTATCTCTGATGAAACTGGGGGCCCAGTGTGCCCTCCTGTTAGCAGGAGAATTGAACCTCGCACCTTTGCATGAGCTCTTCGCTGATTCTGGCTGGGAGCCCAGTAACTCCCAGTCCAGCCAGGGGAAGTTGTTAAAGGCTAACATGATGTTAAAGCCACCATGAGATGGGTGCAGGCAGCTCTAGCGACATCTGTGTGAATCTTTCTTGCGGCTCATTCTTTAGATATCCTGTCCTACGCCTTGGAGCTTCAGTGCTCAGAGTCTGACACACAGCCAGCCTTTCTTCACAAGGGTGTCTCCCAACACCTCTCAGACTCCCTGAGCCGCCACTCTCCAATGCAGATCTCCCAAAGTTGCCTGCCTTGACTGCTGGATTCACAGGACTCAATCCCCTGTCATGCTCTCCCGCAGGCAAGCCAGTGCACCACTGTCTTGCCATGTAGGTTCTCAGCCTCACACCTTGGTGGTCATGGCAGGAAGCTGACAATGTGAATGGCAGCTCAGGGTCAGGAGAGGGGAGGTGAAGCTTATGCACCCAAAAATCCCTGTCGGGGGTACTTTTCTGCACCACAGCTGAGAGCTCTGTCCATTCCCATCTGGAGATCTGAGACACACAATATGTATCTTCCCATGTGTGACAGGTCACAGGCCGCTCTGTATGGCAGAGTGAGTAGGATGAACCATCCTTATGCTCCACCATGCCAAGTATGCTTTTTCCAGGAGCTTTTCCTCCCTCCTCCTTTAGATCTGCTTTAAGCCGCTGCAGAGCTGCACCCTCAGTAACCTCCCAGGGACTCTTGGAAACATTTGCAAGTTGCACACCATGGAATAATACATCGGCACATTCCAGTCTCACTTTTAACTCTGTTTTCCTCCACTAAGCCAATCAAGCATGCAAATCTCCTCTGCAGATTAAGGCAGGCAGGACACCAACTGGGAAAGGCCCCCTCCTGTTTCCTGCGCCTTTCTCCAGCAGCATGCAGAACAATTTGCCTTCCAAGCTGACCCTTAAGGCCACATAGAGCTGCCTGTAGACGGTGTGGCCATGAAGAATAGCAGTTGTTTTACAAGACCAGCTAAACACGGAGCTGGGTCTCGTCGCTCCGTGCTCGGCCCTGACATCTAGTGGAACAATTGCACTAAAGCATTTGAGAAGCTGAGGAGAAAAGATAAAGGTTTGCTTCACTGGAAGGCTCAGCAGAGCAATCATTTCCTCTGTATGCTGGTTTCTTCTATTGCACTTAATACTGGTAAAGGATTTGCTGTGGGAGAAGGAGGAGGCCCCGACATGAACGAAGGGCAGACCCTTCGGGTAGTAGTTTTTTACTCCGAATATGAACTTCTTTTTGCTGCCGGGTGAATGGTTTTCTAGCTGCAGCAGCAACAAACATCAGTTTCACAGTTACTTCTTGATTAACACAATTAAATGAAAACCAACTGTGACACGATCCCAAGAGACTGTAGGTTAAAACTGTCAGAGAGCTCATAATAAACCCTGTGAAAAATGCAAAATAGCTATGGGCTAAATTTTCCACCCGGCTTCTCAGAACACATCTGTGCCACTTGTAAGTACAACTGTTTGCACATGCGACCCATGCTCTGTTTTCACAGGTGAGAAAGGAGCTCTCGGTGCACGGAAACATTTTGTGTATATAAAGCAGATTTTTCAACTACTCAGCTGGAAGTGATGCACACAATTGTCTTTCATAAGGAAATGCATAAATACCTCATCTCAGCTGAGAGGACAAACATGTTGTTTTGTGCTCTTGGAAAGTTGTTGAATGTTTGCGATGCCCTTTGTGTAGGAGCTGAAAGCATGACGGTGACAGTGACGACAAAGATGACCAGCTGTTGTTGAGGTACAACAGGAATCTTTATTTGTAACATTTGGAGACTGTGCATTTGTAGTGCTTGATCACCAGCACTGATAAACTGAGTTTCCCATGGCCAGACAGCCCTGCGAGCGGTTGAGTCTGAGGGGTTCATGCCTGCTCAGATACAGGCTGGCAGTGGCCCTCCCACATGCAAGTCAGATCTTTACAAAGGCCAAAACTCATTCTTTCAGCTCCTGCTTGAGGACAGGGGCTTCCAACAGGGGCACAGTGCAAGGGGCAGGAATGCCGTAAATGGCCCCAGGAACTTCCAGCCCAGGGCTGGAGCACTCCTCAGAGACACGCTTCAAAGCGCCTGGTTGAGCAACTGACTAACCGTGGTAACAAGTTACTGCCTATCAGCTGACTCTGCTTGTGAGGCACATCTTACTTCATCACTGATACCAACAGAGTTGATTACTGTGGCTGTGCTAATCGTTGGCAACTTACTAAACTGCTTTCGGCTGCGTGTCTAGACCCTACGAGTCTGATCTGAGACAGCTGAAGTGGAATCGGAGCCAAAGCTTTTGTACTCTTTGAGGCTGCTACTTGATTCTCCATCAAATGGGGCAGTGACATTCAGTGCCAGGGGACATGCCGAGTGCTCATTGTGTAGGGGCAGACGCAGTGTCAGAGAGCTCCTGCAGAACTGTGGCATCTCTGCTGCTAATGTGTTGGGCAGTGCTGCTGTCTTGGGGCCATGGCTTCTCCTGGTGGGTTTATTTAGGATTTTCACAGTTTGATCACTGCACAAGTCTTAAACAAGGAATTAATTGAGATTTTAATAAATGGTCACTGCATGCTAATTGAATACCCACTTGATTATTTAAAAATATTATGTGAAGTTTGTGTAATTGGTTACATTGGTATTAAATTAGCATATAAAATCTCCTGCAACTCTCATATGATTTAATGAGGCTGTTATCGTGCGTGAATAGAACAGTGATAGATGAGTGAAAACCTCTTTTCCGAGCACGGAGATTCTTTAATAAGGTCAGGAATATTTCTGACACGTACTGAGTTACTCATGTTATGCAGGTCAGTTTTTGACGACAGAGTGACCCGTGTGTATAATGAGGACTTCGGGATTGAAATGGATTCCTAACTAACCCAGCATGTGATTTGGATTTGGACCTGCAGTAGCACAGCAGCCCGTGAAAAAAGAGAGGTCACTACTCTGTCCTGACTGAACTCCTCTCTTTTTAATTGCAAAGCACTGAAATAGACTGAGCTGTAATTCAGAGTGCAAAAGAATAGAAAATATGAAAGGCAAATCAGTAATCTGAAAAAGGAGGATTTGAAGCTCCTCCTCACATTAATCCTGATGCCACTTATGTCTGGCAGGTCAGAGCTGCCTCGTGTGTGGTCTGTCTTGGCTGTGCTGAAAACCCAACATCAGCCCAGGGACAGCCCTGCCAAACCTCCTTTCCTCCGGCTATAACTCCCATCTCCTACTGTTCTGGCAGGAGAAAGGTGGAGTGACTTAAGAGACTCTTTGATGCCCATTACAGGAATTGGCCTTGTGGTGTGTTGAACTGATTTGGGGCCAGAGTGTGTGGATGAAATGGAGCAAGTAGGTGCATTAGACCACAGCCACTCTAGCTGTGTGTGGGGAAGAAGGGACACTATCCTACAATGAACCCTCTTGCTAGAATGCATTAGGGTTCACTGGCAGTTGGCATAAGAAAGAATAGCCACATGGGCAGGGACTGAGGGGTGTTTGCAGGGGGTGTGAATTCACTTATACTCCAGTCTTCCTAAGCTGTGCTGATGGCAGTGTAGTCAGCCGTTTAAGATTAAAATATGGATGCTAGGATCTGATGTAACTGAGCTCTGCTCTCCCCGTGTGGAAAGCAGATGTTCTCAGGTTTCCAGGTGCTGAGAAATGCTGTGTCAAGCTCATGGAAGAGCTTGCCAGGTAGTTTGAAGATAGCCAGTTTTCTCATCTCCTGGGCACGCTCCCAAGCCAGTGTTCAATGCCTGACAGAAGGCAGACAAACATCTGTCAAGACTGATGTAGGCAGAGCTACTCCTGCCTTGGGGCAGGCAGTCTAGGTGATCTCTTGAGGTCATTTCCGGCCCTCATCTGAGACTGATTTCCTGGGGAAACAGTACTTGTACAATCATTCTGCTTGTCTATCCTCCCCTCCCCAACAGTTTTGGAGCCAGTTGGCCAATTTCAAGCACGTTTGAACTCAGAGCTTTGTGAAAATCAGCAGCTGGGTAGAGAAGCCCCAAATTGGTGCCCCCACTGAGAAATGCAGTTATAGCTCATCTTATCCATTCAGAGAGGCAGCAGCCAGCAGGCCAGCCATCATATGTAATGGCCAACCTCTGGGCACAAATGGAGCCACGAAACACCCACAGCTCATGCTGCCGTGTGCTCAGCTAACAGGGGATGGAGGAGGCAACTGTGGAAGTTACTGTGTGGGACAGAAGGGAGAGCGTCATAGCAAGGGCTTAGGGGATGTGGAACACTGAGCTTTGTGAGCTGCTTTGCTCCTCTAACAAGTTGTTTATGATTCTATGGTTGTCTTGCCCACCCTCTACACTGTCTGTTAATGGTCCTGTCCTTTAATTGTTTGGCAGACGATCTAACTTAAGAGAGATCAAGCAGCAGCAACACATTGTCCAAAGTTGTCCAGCTTCCTCCATGTGGTGATTTCTGGTCTAGCCCTATACTCACTGTCTGTGAATTAGGAAAAGTTACGAAGGTGTCGAGGAGTGTACGAGCATGTAGCAGGGATAATTGCTATGTGGGAGGGTAAGAGTGAAGGAGAATATATACCTAAGTTTGTGTGACTGTGCATGTACATGATTCCTGAGAATCATACTACCTGTCCATAGTGTGGGAAGGAAGCAGAAAATATACCTAGGTTGATATTTTTTGTTGCCATACTTGTCTGTTCCCCTGGTCTGGGCTCTGCAGAAGAATGAGTATGCAGGTTCCTGGTGTTGGTGTGTGAACAGACTGCCCAGGCCTTCCACTGGTCTACCGATATGGGGACAAATTTTGAAAACATAGTTTCATTGCATTCCTTCTAGAGGTCTGACACCTTATCTCCTTCCCTTCTGCCCACTGGCTTGATTTTGCATGCTTATCTGTTACATCCTTTTCCTGCCCAATAAAAACCTGTTTTTGGAGCCGGATGTGCATATGTGCCTGACTGCTGACCTCTACAAAGCTTTTTAAATATCCCTAGCTGTAAGCACGCATTTAACTGACTCTTGTTTGAGTTAGTATTCTTATTTATTTGCACTTATGACAGAACCCTGCCACTTGGCAGACCTAATGAAGTTGGATATCACAAGTAATGGGGTGGCCAGTTTGGTTTTGATTGTGGTGTGAGCATGGGGCGCAACCAGATCATACTTCTCAGCAGCACAGAGCCTTCAGGCAGGTTCTTGTCTGCCACTTGTACCCATGTCTGCTCAAACATGTAAGAGTCAAAACATAAGCTGTGCTTTTGATCATGCCAGAGCTCATTCCAGGGAGGAGCAGACTCACTTGTGTGCTGATTCTTCCTCAAAACCTCTCTCTCAGTTTGCCACCATAGCTCTCCTGCCAGCATCAGAGAAGTAATCCCAAAGTGTCTTAGCCCAGGGAACCACAGGGAATACCAGGCACTAGTGGCTACAGAAGGAGTGAGGACCCAGAGCACTGTGAGAGAGGACCAGATTTTCCTGGGCGCACATGCAGAGCCTGCAGACAGGGCAGTATGTGTCCCTGACGGCAAACAGCACCCCATTTACCTGAGCACCTCCATAGTCTGTCTGCTAGGCCACCGTGTGCAGGGGCAGCAGACAAGCAACCTGGAAACCACTTCCTCCCAGGCAGAGCTGAGGGCAAAGCTAAGATGAGAACTAAGACCAAGGTCTAACTAACACAGTGAAAACACACTCCAGGCCGGGGGTGGTTCTTCCTGCAAAGAGAGAAAACAAAGAAGGGAAGAAATAAGGTAAAAAGGCTCAACGTGATGAAGCGGCTTGCTTAGGGTCACACAACAGGATAGTGACAGAAGTTGAACTGAGCTTTCTTGATGCCTGGTTTAGTGTTATTTCAGCTCAGCTGCCTGGCTTCTAGGATGTTGTGACTGCAGAGCCTACAGTCACACCTATTATTTGTACTTCTGTTGAAGTAGGTTTCTGGATTTCACCCATGCTGGTCTATCCTCCTGGGAAGTCAAATGGAAATGCTTTAGTGTATAACGATCTCATTCCTCTGGCAATGCAATGGAATCACAAGCGTTTATGTTAGCTAAATATAGCAAAGAGGGACCTGTGGTTGATCAGTATTTCTCCCATTAGTGCTGTAGGTGGAACTGCACTTAATAGGAATTACACTAAATGGATATAGGAGACATGGGGATAATTGACCAAACTTGTCTTAAATGTGTTTGTGGAGAGAAGGAAGCCGCAAAATGACAGGCATTTTCCCCATTAGCCTCTATAGAGAAGTTAGCAGGCACTGGGGGCCAGATTCTCAGCTACAGGGACTTGCCATTGCCTTTTTGTCTTCACTGGAATCAAGCTGATTTACCCCAGATGCACACAGCGTATTGGTGTCGCCTGAAACAGTAAATGTCTTAGGCTCATGGAAAAGTGAGGAAAAGACATAACCATTGCAACCACAGGTTTATTGTCATGAGTTTCAGCTTTTTAAATAGGAATAACTGAGCATGCTGAATAGTAGAATTAAGGCCAATATGCCCACTGGTGTAAATGAGCATGCAGCTGTATGGCCAGCAATAGAATTCCACATATTATGCCAGGAAGTAATTTAACACTGAATATACAATGTATGCAAGCTGACAGGCTCATTTCCCAGAAGGTATTTTTTAGTACCAGTATACCTGAAACTGCAAAATAGATGTGTCTTTTCAGTCTTTCCTCTCTACAAACACAAAGCTGTTCATTTAAATGAAAGGGAACTTAATGCACCATTTATAGCTGTGCATTTTGCATCGGTATTTGCATTCAACGTTGATTCCCTTTTATTTCAAAGGAGGTAGTGACAGGATTTGTAAATTATTCCCAGCCACTCTCCACATCAGTCTAAACATGAGAGGTTGTGTTTTTTTCACTGTCACCATTGGGGATTCTGCTAAACAGTAACCTCCATGTAATGGTTCTGGTCTCTGACCCCACCTCCAGTGAAGTCTTCTACAAACATCTCTTTATACCACTGTATTCATCTTCTGATGACATGTATATTTCTCAGGTCTTGGAAAGATCTTCCTTTGAGGGGAGGTTATACTGTGATGCATTGACATAGCACTTCATATCTCTAATTCAGAAAAAAAAAATCTTGAAGTTAAGCGTGCTCTTAAGGTTGAAGGAAGGAGCTTTATTTTTAAGAAACTTTCTAGCCACCAGAGTGACAGGGAAAAATAACATCTAGGTATGCTTTTTTTCCCCCCGTGTCATGCCAATCTAATGATTCTAGGACCTGAGTCATGATTTTGGAATGCTCCATTGACTCCATTGGAAATTAAGCACTTCAGGTTGAAGTGCTTGTATAAGTCTTGTCTTGAGTAAGATTAGATTTATACTTGTGCTTAAGTGCTTTGCTGAACAAGGGCCCAATTAAGTTAAATATGATTATTTTGTTTCCAGAGACAATCCCCTTTCACAAGTCTGCAGCAACCAGCTCCTGTAAATGCATTCATCCTTAGGAATGAACACGAATGCCTTTACCAGGACTCAAATAAAAATAGAGCAGTTTATTTTAAAGAGAAGCTGGATTTTCATCTTTTCTAATAAAAAAAGGAAACCTGATTAAACTCTTTACACTTATAAGTGCCCTACTTTCAAATCAGACCTGACACTAAGTAGGTTAGTGGGAGGGGAGCTTTAACAAATTTCCTTTAACAGAACTTGATGTGATCCTCTGACCTGAATTTTCAGACTTAATCTGCTTTAAAGAACATGCTTGAGCCTAAACCAGCAGTAAAATTCACAAAAGAGCTAAGCTGTTAATTTTAAACAACAACACAACAATAACCCCCCCTCCCCCCAAACAAACACAAAACCCCAATCTAGGACCATACATAGTCAGCCTGTTACAATACTACTTGTGCACGTGTGTGTATGAGTGTGCTTGTGTGTATGCTTTTTTCCCTCGTTTTTTTTAAAGAAAGAAAAGTTGCTATTGAAAGTGTTAAAGAAGCAAACCTGGGACTAAGCCCAATGCTACTGAAAGGGGCTTTTGATGATACATCCCCTGAAAAACTACAGTCCTCCCATAAGTCATCAGATATGGTATTGCAAAGGCATTTAAATGTGAGGTCCTGTCAAGTTATGCGAAAGCCCCATGATGTATGGCCCAAAGGAGTTTATCTTGCTCTGGGAAAAAAAGACCTTGGAACTGACACTTTATATTCCGAAGCCAATAAAAACATCTTAAAATAACGCCCCCTCCCTTCCTCAAAGAGTAACTGACAGTGAGAGAGAGAGCAGGGGTGGGAGAGCAGTGATCAGCAATGATTCAGTTTCTGGGTCTGAGAACTTTGTTGTGGGCAGTGCAACTCCAATGATTTATAATTAACTCCAACATGAAGAAGAAAATGCCAGGCTTTCATAACAGCACTACAAAAATAACCACATTCTCAGTGTTTGCAAAATTGGAAACAAATGTCCCAAGGAAAACAAGAGCTCTTTACAGCCCTATCCATGCTTTAGAGCAAGGAAAATACTGGAATTCAATCATGACCACAGATGATGAGCCAATATCATTTGTCATGGGAAATTCATCTGGGTGAAACAGGATTTCTCCATTACCCCTCCATCACTCTAACAAATAACTGGATGGAAATCTCTTAAATTAAAAGCAGTTAAGACCTTTTCTTCTTTTTGGCAGAGAAATGTTGTCATCTTCTATACCCCGAGGACCTGAAAGTGAAAAGTGATAGACTTAAATATATACATTTCCTGCATCCAGCTAGTAATACAAGATTTCTGGGTCCTGGCTGATCATATGAGTGATCTTAGATAGTAGTTATATAAAGACACCTGATGGTCTTGGGGTCTGGGCCCAGTAGATTCTGGTTTATGTGATTTTAAGTAGGGCATGTTATTTCAATTTGGCAAGATATTACTTTTAAACATGGGAGTAATCCCAGTACATCTAGTGGGGCTACTAGGCAGAGATGTAAGTATCTTGCTGACTCAGGACCTGAATTAGACAAGTAGCAGTGGCGTAAAGGCCCCCAGAGAATAACAGTGAAAATCCTGAACTGGGTCATGAGGAAGTAGTAAAGATGAAAAGTTTCTCTAAGGAGGTTTCATAAGGGAAGCCCCAAACAGATCATTGCTGGCTTCCATAACGTTAGTAGCAGTCTTGTGCTAATGGATCTTTTTTCTTAAAAATTAATCTCTGGGGTCCTGGGATTTTAGAAACCTCTCTATTTCTGCATCTCTATCTATCTCTATCATCTCTATCTCTGTTTCTCTGAAAAACTTCTAATTCTTAGAGTTGAAGATTAAAAAGAAGCCGATATAATCATATAATCATGTGGGGTCTGACTCCCTTTTCCCAAATACCAGTGCCTGTCCATGCTGCACAGAGGAGCAGAGACATACAGAAAGGAGCATGCAGGGAAAAGTTCTTTTTGAATTCCTTAGCGAGTCCTTATTTTGTGGATCCTGAGGTGAGATGTGTCAGGGATATGCTCAGCATTCCACAGCTGTATCCTCTGGGGGCTTCACCATTTTTATTGATATGTTTCATGCTAAGTACTATACAGACTGTAGTCATGCCAAGCAATGATGACAGCCCCTGACCAGGAGCGTTTACAGTATAAAAAACACAAATCAATAAGAGTCAGGGCTACTACACAACAGAGCAAATGCAACACTAAACTGACAAAGGAAGACAAAAGCAAATGTATAATGAAAACGTCCTCTCAATGTGTTTTTTGTACTCCAGTGACCCTATAGCTAGCATTTATAACTACAGCCACCTATATAGCTGTCGTACCATTTCTGATAAGACGTATCCCTGTTTAAGATGACAGTTTCTTTGGAGATACTTGAAAGGAAAGCACTGTGATTCTCAGTCATTATTATTTTGGTCCAGACCTAACATTTTTCTTTTTTTCCTTTCCTTCTCTGCTCCAGTTGAACTCCTGTCAAATGCACCCATTGGAAACAATAAGATAAACCACCTCTGTCATTTACTTCCAATGCAGGAAGTCTTAACTGTGCTCTCTGTTCATTAGCACCCCTGGCTTTCAGAGCAGCCATCCGCAGAGCTGCTGCAGGATTCAGTGACTACAAGCCTGTGAAACCTAATTTTGATTCATGAGCTGAAATCTCTGTAGCACAGCCCTTGTGGAGCTTGAAATCTAGCTGGTTTTACCTGGTCTTGTGCATGCAGAGTCAATATTTGGAAGATTTTGCAGCAGAAGCCTAGAATGTCTTGTGGATGGGTGCCCTCTTTAAAGTGGCTTTGCAGTAAGAGTGTTTGACAAGATGATTTTTGCATGGCTGTTATTTGGAGGTTGCTGATAGATTTCTGCAAAATCTCACTAGTTTTCTGTTTTACTGTCTAGTACACATTTTGTTCTTTTGCTGAATATAATCAAACGTCTCTCAAATGAAGAATTATCAGAGGCAATGGATACTTTTTACTCTTATAAAAGCAGAAGAACTTCAAAATGTCTGTTTTGCTTTGCAAAATATTTATTTATGGCAAGTACACTAGAATTAGTTCACTGGAAAATATCCATTTAACAAAACTGAAATATTTTCACAAATATACCAGTTTCATCAACATTTTCATGGGAAGATACTTCAAAATTCACTTTGATAAGACTGAAATGCTTCACTTTGATAAGAAAGGAACCTTTAATTCCAAGAAGGTCAAAATGTTTCATTTCAATTTCAGTATAATTTCTTATAATATATGAATGAAATTAAAAGGAAATATGGTGAGAAAACATTTTGACCTGTCTGACGGAAAACATTTTTGTGCAGCATAAATGAAGAATATTTCAACAGAAAGTTTGGAGATTTTTAGTTTTCTTCCAAATTCAGAATGAAACACAGCTTCAAAATGTTGATTTTCCTCATTACATTTTTATGTTCTGAACAATTTAAATTTTCTCCAACAGCTGTAAATGTTTATTGACATCTAAGTGGTCAAGGTGTTACTACTTGAGTTTTTCCTAGTGATTAGGACCATGATTGTCTTTAAAGTAATATTCATATTGCATTTACTGGCCTGTAATCATACCTGGAAATGCTTGAGAAAGCTCCCTTTTAACAAATGGATTATAACATTGATGTGGGATAGTGAAGATCTCCATAATCACTGGCTGACCAACAGTCATAACATGTCTGTGAAGCAGGTAAGCATTATTAGATTCATTTAATGGACAGATAATCTGTTGTACAAAAAGGTCTCATGTCAGTCCAGTATCTGTGCGAGTATTAAGAGTCCTGACTAGGTGAAACCAGAGTCAAGACATTGAAATGGAGGAACCAATGGTGGAATGTATCTAGCCAGCCAGCCTTCCCTTCACTGTTTCCTTAAAATTTAGACATCGGCACTTGGCAAATTCTTGTATCTTTCCCAAATTTTTCTCGAGTACAGTGTTCTGCAACACACTGGCAGCTTCCAGTCCTTCTGTAACTACACATTGATGTGCGAATTTTCCCTGGGTGGAATTTGCTAGGTTGAAGGACAAGTTAAGGAGACTGTATCCTCTCTTCCTTTAGGATCTCATAGTGCATGGCACGTTTCTGGTTGTGGGATGGAGGATAGTCTGTATAGCTGCAAAGTCCTCTCATGCACATGACTTCCAGCCCTGCTCCCTGTAGTGTCACTAATTTATCTCTATGTTCTTCTGAGCTGGTTAGAGCAGCGCCCTCCTACTGCTCCTCTGTCGGCTGAGCTCTGCTAAGGATACCAGTCCTAAGGTGGGGGTTCATGATGGAGAAACATGCCTCCTGGCACTTGTGGGATTTAACAGCTATAAGCCTGGACAACTAGATTTATATGGCCATATAGTGCTAATGTGAGCTGTGCTATTATCAAATATAACCTCCTGTACGTGTTTTCTATGAATTTTTACCTGTTTTTTGTAGATGAGAATGGGTCCTTTTTTTATTTCCCTATGCAAAATGAGTTATTCTATTTTAGACCTTAGAGATGCTTGTATTGAGCAGCTAAGGAGGAGCTTGGCAGTGAAAGACTATCCCAAATATGCCAAATAAAACTGGCCTTTGTTTTGTGCCATTTCCGGACTCTGCAATATTATAATAACAAATCCTGAAACCATATGACAGTAATACAGAGCATCTTTTTATGATAAACATAAGTAATGATCCTTGTCAAAGAGACACGGGAATGAGTAATACATAGCAATCTCCATTCAAAGGAAAAGAAAGAACAACTGTTGGAAAAAAAAGTGACATTTTCCTAAATCTCTGCATATCGGTGGCCATAAAGCAATAAAATTCCAGGACACTGTGAGCTTAGGCACACAGAGAAGTAAATGGGAAAAAATGTTTGGGAAGACAATGTAACATTGTCTCATAATTTACAAACCCCTAATGATTTCCAAAGCTGGTATGTGAGATTTACCCTCCTTTTTTGGCATTCAGATTGACGCAGGGGCTTTTTCTTGCCAACTAGAACATTCTTTAGGTGCTTTTTTTCTTCGCATGAAGTTCGTTGTGATCCCATGCTTGCTATTATTCATAAATTAATTTCTGGCATCGCAATAAATTCTAGGAAAACCAATAAACCACAAACGTACAGCTAATTCTTTGTCATTTTTCTTTCTTTCTTTTTTTTTTAAAAAACATTCTGTGGGAAAGAAAAAAAAAAGAAGCAGTAAATGTTTGCCGAGGTGCTGGATCCACAGCATGAATTTATGTTTCCAATTGTTCTTCCTAACTTGTCAAAGAAGTTTTATTGCTGTCGACAATCTTTATCGGGTCTGTTGGGCAGGGCCAGCTTCAGAACGTATCATAAAGTGAGCCTGTGTAATACATGGAAACACATTTCCAATGATTGGTAAACTGGGGCAGATCCCAAAACTCTGACTCAGTTTCTGCTCGGTCCTTACTATGAGATCAACAGGTTTTCTGTGTGAAAAAACTCACCTCTGAGAAAGTCATGGGATCCTTAACTATTGCATGAAGTAAATGTTCACGTCTGCATTTAATTGAAATTTCAGCCCACCAGACATTTTCATTTCAGAAGTAGAAGGGGTTGAGTACTGAGGTGTGCATTTGTGCATGTGTATTGCACACTGCATGCACCAATGTGTGCACAAACTGCTTTGGGGGATAAAGCGGTACTTATAGCAACTGTACCTAGCAGGTTGTCATGGGCCAGGCAATAGAAGAAAGCATCATTAACAACCAGGGGAGAGCCTGTCACTTACAGCTCATTCCCCAAGACAAAGGAAAATGTGTGTCTAGTCCATTAGGCAACTGAGATGTGAAAATAGCTCAATTTTTCTTGGCGCGATAATACAGATTTAGAGCCTCATTTCCATTAAAATTACTGGGTTGAAATGTCCACACTGGATCCTTATTATGATTAATCTATATACAGGCAGGTATGTACATATAGTAGTTCTAGCTCATCTATCTGTCTCTTTTGGCAGAGCTTGGTTCAGACTCAAATTTTCTTTGGGAAACTACAGGCAGGGACTGTAAAGTCCTTCTCTGCTTGGAGATTTTGTTCCAGAACTCAGCGGTACTTAGGCACCAAATTCCCACTGAAATATTAGATCAAGAGTAAGTGCCCGGAGGAGCTAGGCATTTCAGCTTTGGTTCTAATGAAGCTTCAAGTAGTTCAGCTACTTAAAAAGTGTTACTTGACAAGAGATCATAGGAGTGTTCCTTGCCACCTGGAAGCTGAACTTACTCTCCTGCAACTTTTCCTCTTTGAGGATTTCATGCTACAGCTTGGGAAAGCTTGCGTGAACTGCCATGTCCTGCTCTTGAACACGGGGAAGCTCCTTCAGACTTGATGGACATTGTTGGCAGAAAGAACAGATTTACTGACAGAAGGGATGAATGAACTTCCAGTATCTTTCTTAATGAGGAATAGCCCTGCCTGAAGTTTTCTTATGTGAGCTGATTAGTTTCAGTTCAAGCATTACAGGAATTAGGAAAATCCTGCTTTTTGCCAAAAGGGAAGGATTAACAGAAAGTTTTCTTTTTTTTTAAAATGCTGTTGTTTCTGAGTAAGTTCTGTCAAGACTCAACCAGGCCCGCAATGGCACTTGAGATTACCAGCGTGCCAGGCGGTAACAGTAATCCAGAGGTAAAACTCCTGCAAAGTGTTTTTCTTGGCAGTCCTCACCTTGCTTATGAGTCAAGTGCATACAGGCTTAGTGGGTTGTCCCCAGGCAGGACGTTTGCACGGGTCTGTAGATTCCTTTCAGCTGATGACAAGGATAGTAAATAATATGTACTATATGTACATATATGTCACCCACAGTCCTCTGGGGTGAAATGGGAAAGATAAGTAGAAGCTGCAGTTTTTTCCAGCCTTTTAGTCCTGTGTTGCTGGTGGGCATGCTTGGGCTTTGCTCTGATCTAATGAGCTTTGTGGTAGCTACCACCTTCTGTTGCAGAATCTGTGGATTCAGTGATGTGCCAGAGTTATGGTGACTTAACAAGGTATAACCCATCAGCTGAGCTCTAGTAACATCCATGCGTGCACTTCTAGCATGCTCCAGTAGCAAAGTAGTGCATTTAGTGTCAATGCCTTTCCCTAAGGTCAAGTGGGATCAAATTATGTCACAGATGATGTTGGCTGTGAGCTTGTGCATGCGGAGCTTGTAGTTCAGCAGAACACAGCAATTTGTGGCATGAACATGTATCTGAGCATCTTGTCAGTTTTGTTTTTTGGGGATAACTGTGGAAGCTTTCAGAAGGAGACCCTATCTATGAATGGATCTTGGGGTAGTGTGGAAGAAGTGGATGTGAATGTGATAACAGGAAGACCATGGAAAAAACACACAGTTGTGGGTGGTGGAGACTGGGCAGCCATCGATCTCATCACCAGGATTACAGGGATGTATGCTCCTTACTCTGGAAAAGACTCCTTCCTTTCCCCTGCTTCCTCCAGTCCATTTCTTGTGCTCCTCAGTCTGAACAGAACAAAACGTGATGGTATCCAGTTCACTACAGGACTGAGAGCAGTGGACAGTCAGCTGTGGCTTAGCAAGAAATGATTAATTTTTCCAGACCACTGCACTGCTCTTTTATAAAACATATTAGTGTTGTTATAAATCAATGAACATGGTTTATAATAGCAATGATGCCCTTGAAATCTGTTAATACAGTAGTCAGTGGTGGTTTGCCAGAGCATTTAGTGCCCTTGGTTTCACCTTGGGCTATTAACTAACAAATCGGTTATTAGCCAGTGGTAATGACCAATTTTCTAGGGATGATTGCTTAAATATTGCCCACCTTGAAAAGAGAATTATTGCTTAACTGAAAACTGAACCCTTATTTTCAACTCGACAGAGCTAATGATCTTATCTGATTTCTTTATCTGCCTCCATGTACTCGAAGGTGGTCCAAGATCGTATTACTAGAGAACGGCTTCGCCTTCTGCCTTCTGTGACTTGAATCCAGGAAAAGTTCCATATTTAATATTTATTCCCTAAGCATCGGTGGATGAAGACAGATGGTAATGAAACCAGCGTTGCTGAAAGTGACCACAATGATAATAGATTCTTTATGATGTCCAGGAATTCTGGACTCTCAGTCTCGGCTTAAATGTAGCATGGCGCCAAGCCCGTCACCTTAAGCTTAGTATTCCTGTCATCTCCCTGACCTGTCTTTAGACCTGATGAGTGCAGGCTGCACTAAAGGCATCAATCTGTCTTTCTCCCCCTATAAATGTTTTAAACACCCAAAGCTGGTCACAAATGACACATTCTGCAAGAAAACCTTTGTGGGGTGAGGACTGGGAGGCAAAATATCTAGGGTGAAAAAAAAGAGAATATTTACTCTGGAGCTCATTGGATGTATATGTTTGTTAACATGTTATACGTTGGAGGTACACGCCTGTGGTTTGTGCTTTCTGCTTCTTACTGTCTTCGCCCAAAAGCAGCAAATTTTAAATGTTTTTAGAATCATGAACCTCTCAATTTTTTCCGAAGTGCAAACAACTGCGTTTTGAATTTAGTATATGGACAGTGGAATTTTGGTTGTTAACTTTTGAGGCTCCCTTAGAACCCACCCAGGTCCGAGTACCACAGGGTGG
Source organism: Burhinus oedicnemus (assembly GCA_008921705.1). Taxonomy (NCBI): domain Eukaryota; kingdom Metazoa; phylum Chordata; class Aves; order Charadriiformes; family Burhinidae; genus Burhinus; species Burhinus oedicnemus. The sequence goes on from VFFE01006198.1 coordinate 1,000,431, forward strand.
ATGAAAGGATTGTGACTAGAAGCTGAATTTCCCTCTCCTCTCAGGCTAACCCTGCTGCTAAATAAAAACTTCGCATTTTGGAAATGAAAAAAACTAAATGTGGTTGTAACCAGCAGTAGTTTGGACCTTGTATGGATGGGGTGGGCTTGGAACAAGAAGTCAGAGGAAGAATTTGGTCAGCACGTTTGGGTCCTCGAGCTCCTGTGGCCAGCAGTGCTCTCTTGTAACTCACACAACTGTGTTCCTGTAAGGTGCAGTTTCTGCACTATGGCTTCCTGCCCAGCTGCAGGGCCAGACCCACCCATATTAAGATTAAAAAAGAAGTCCATGATATATACAGTCATGGAGAGTATTGTATGCTTACCTCTCTCTTCCTCCATGAAGACTGTGTAAATGAGAGTTTAATCCTGTGTTACGACACCAAATGGGCTTAGCTTCTCCCTCCCCCGAAGCCTCTGGCCTGCAGACACAGTAGTAGCTTAGGAAAAAAATAAACAACAGTGTTCTGTGGACAAGCAACTTCTTATTTTATACCATCTTCTACTTTTCTTTTGTTTCATTTCATTTTTTTTTCTTGAAGGCTGTGCAGTTTGTGCTATGGTGATGGAAGTTGTATATGCAACCAAATGCAGGAAAATCAATGGCAAAAGTCCCCGTGAGTCCTAGCAGGTCGAGATGTATATGTCAGGTATTTGAGTAGAGGTGTTTCTAGGATGGAGAAGACTTCTTAGCTAAAAGTGGAAAAGCTCATATGCCCATGCAGGAATTTTATGTCTTTGTTCTATGTGAATACTACACTGCTTCATTTTATAAAATAACAGCATTTAAATCACCACAAAAAGGGTGCAACATGGGTGTAAGAACCTATATCTTATAGGACAGCAATGGAAAACCAGACCCATCGAGCAGGGAATGAATCTTCTAAGATGCTGCTGGATAAATAAATAAATAAATATACTTTCTTTTTTCTTACTTTCCAAACAAGAGCAACATGCAGTGCTCTTCATCTGGCTGAGACAGCAGGAACAGTCTGCTGAGGACATTGGGGAGCATCTTTCTTGCCTCCACTCTCTACGCTGCCAGTGTCAGGTCACTGGTGCTGGGTCTTGTTGAGATTCCCAGTCCAACAAGAGTAAATAATGGATGTTGCACCAGATGGCTGGTTGGCCTGTAACATTCTATTTCTAAACAAAGGATAAAAGGAGAGAAAAAAATACATGCTCTCTTGTGTCCATATTCCTAATACTGCTTCACTCTAAAGTATATAATGTAACTTTATTCTGCCATCACTGAAAGCTGAGAACGATTCCCACAGAGGGTAGCTTTATGCCAACATCAAGTGAATTGGAACCAGCCCTCCTTGAACTAAATATCTTGAGGACAGACACTTAGGGGGAGACATCCAAAGTGACTTCCTTGTCCAGCTGGAAATACTTGAAAAATGCCTGCATTTCAGAAAGTGGATGGTGAACTCTGCTTGAAAACTCACTAAGTGGTTTGAGCCCTCAGAATAGAAGCTCTCATAATTGCTAGGCGTTTTGGAAAGCCTGGTGACTGTTACCCTGTCAAACTTTTGAGTAACTATATGAAGCAGGTGAAGTTCAACAATAATTAGGTCCTTCCTCTCAAGGCAGAACATGAAGTCTCAGGAGAGGCACTAAAATTTGGCATGACTTAGTGCAAAACAAATTAAATCATGGTCATGCAGTTGAAGTTCCCTCCTTTCAGTAATCCACAGTACACACAAATGCACCTTAACTTGCAAAATTTATTGCCACCAGCAGCATAGCCTCGAGAAACAGTGATTTTCTTCCTGCTTTCAACTGACTTCTCGCAAGTCTTTATGGCACTTTCTATATGCCCCAAACCCAAAACAATATATTAGCCTAATAGGTCAGTAGAGAGAGGGTTAATACTATACCTTTGGGTAGACAATCTGCTCACAGCTGAGCAGAGGGACTGGGCAGCTGTAGGACCTTACCTGCCCAATGCAGATGAGACACTTTGTGAGAGACACAGCTGAAAAAAAAGGTAAGAGGTCAGGAGCTTTGTCCGAACACTTTTACCATGGGGAGGGTTTTCTTTCTCTTTCTGCTTTTACTTGCTTTTCCTCAAGGTGTCTCTAAGATACTTTTAACAGATAGGATAATTTCCTTTTAGAAGCACTAGGGGCTGTGATTAGGATACTGTGCACCTCTGGTCTCCTTTGTTCTTCTGAGGGTCCTCTGTAGAGCAGAGGAAGGGAATTTACCCTAATTCTTTTTGATCTGAGGGCTGGCTGCATTTGTCTAGGGCTTCTAGGTAGGTGGGAACTCTCATCCAAAGGCAAGTTGACCTCTTAAGAGACATGGGCTGCAGTAGCTCCTGCATGGGAGCAGCAGGCTTGAAGCTTTCTGAAAGTTCCTGAACTGCTGTATGGAGTGTAAACAGCACACATGCAGGGAGGACTGTCCAAGAAATCCTGGACATATGGTATTCTGTGATGTGATATGTTCTCCATTACTGGAAACTTTTCTATTGTAATTGGATGTCTTTCTAAAAGATACTTGAATTCAACTGCAGCTATTGGACTTGATGTGGAATTTAATTTAGAGGAGCCCTATGGCCTGTGTTGTGCAGCAGACTAGATTGGGTGATCAGTAGTGCCTTCGGGCCTAAAATCACAACTGCCTGAATGTGTAACTTATCTAGTTAAAACCTCGTTTTGGCTTTTAAAATGGCAAGGTTGCCCCCAACAGTGTAATTTTTCTGAACCTTAGCCTAGAAAAGACTGCCAAAAACTTCTGCTACAAGGAGCACAGGCAAATACACAGTGTGCTATACGTCTGCTCTGTATATTTGTGGTGAACAAAATATAAATCTTTCCAGTAAAAGAACTCAGAAGAAGTCTGTTTGCCAAGTTACTTTCCTCCTTGGCTGGAAGTTTAAGGGAACTTTTTTTTTCTGTCATTTCAGTGAGAAAACAATTGAATACATTCTCTGGTTCTGACCCCTGTTCTCCAAGGCACATGCTCCCACCTTCCTGGGTTTTGCACAGCTTCACAGGGAAAATCAGGAGAAAAAGTTCAACTCTTAGGGCTTATCTGAGCAGGAAGTTAGTACAGAATAAGTTTGGGGGTATGTTTTAGGCCCTGTAAGTATTCTGTGTTAACTCCCAGAGCAGATGTTCTTCTGTACTAAACCATCTTTGTGCAACTCGGGTTGATCCACCTCACAAATGGATTAATTTAAAGAAAAGGTACTTGTGGTTCAGGAGTTGTGAAATGGCTACCATGTTTTGACACTTGTTTAGAGTAGCTGCAGAGAACCATACTGTATTTTTTCCTCTTTTAAAGGGCCAGAATAAAGTATATGCATTGTTATCTTTTAGTAAAACAGCAATATATTTCAGTGTCTTAGGGCAGTCTCCTGTGGTTCAAAAAACCCTGACTTGTAGGCAGTGTCTACTGCAAACCTGTTGCCAAAATAGTTTGGCAATACCTTGAAAACAGGAAGGGTGAAGGCACCAAATGGCTGCTGAGCAAAGCAAGGTTGTTAAGGTCTTGATGGGAACGTGCACCTGAATGACACTTGCAGAAAATTTTCATAAGTCTGAGGAAACAAATCTGTAATCATTCTGTTTTTAAACCCAGTAAATTTTAATTACAGCCATGTCAGGGCTATGGTCTGTCTTCGAGAAGCTCTGCCTTAAGCAGTGCAAGTGCAAACTCAGGGAGGGTCCCTGCAGTGCCAGTATGTGGAATAACTTTGCTGACTACAGCATGGAAGTTGTAGGTGCAAGTGACCTATTAGAAGGCATTTTCCCCAACAAGTTGATAAAGTTGTTCCTTCTGGTATCTCATGCAATGATTTATCTATATTTATTGGAAAACTGTTCCAAGCGACATCCATCCCAGTAGCGATAATTGAGGTGTGCATTGAAAGTTGACCAGTATTCAAGGCTGTAAGGAAATGGGGTGATACACCCCATAGAGTTTAGCACACCTGTAGCTATATGTGAGATGGTTCTACTTGTGTGAACACCAGTAATGGAGGCTCAGTCATCCCTACCTGCAGCATGTTTTTATCTAGATAAGATTCTTGTGCTTTCTTCTGTGCAGCGTGAAGTTTTGATGCACATGCAATGCCATGGCAGAGACACCGAGATCAGAATTGGAAGAGCAGATCCAGAATGACACAAACACCAGAATGACACAAACATCTGGAAATGCCATTAGGAGTGTGGATTCCCAGATGGTGTTGAGAGGGGGGGAAAATTGGGCTGCAGGCACCAGACGGTCTCACCTTGCCTCAGCGGCTTGGAGAGAGCAGTGGAGGGGTCAGTAGCAACAGAAAAACAATGAGGAAGGAAGATCTACTGAAGCTTGTCTCCATTCTCTCATCTCTTTCCACTGCCTTCCTCTGCCTTGGCCAAGTTGCCTGATGAATTTTCCTACTCTCAGCTCTTGGCTTTTTTCTTTGTGCTCTGCTCCCAGATGGCTTCTCCTATGCCCCTGTGCTTCCCCTCTGTCAAGCACATCATTAAAACTTATTCCTTCCAAAAGGTAATTTATACACTCATAACACTCCACATTAAATATCTGGGGATTTTCAAAGGGAAACAGTAGAAATCATTTCCAAACATGCTAACTTTGCTATCACTTCTAGTTCTACCATTCTCCCTCCCCTTCCCCCATGTTTCTATTGGTTTTACTCACATTTAAAGATACCAGCCCCAAGGTGACACTTACTTCTTAAGAGCCTGGGAGACTGAAAAAGATTATCTTCAAGTAAATATGATACATTGCTCATTTACAACAGCTAATGAACAGATGAAACTACCAAGTAGAGTTTCGTCTTAACAGCCTGACTTGAGAACAGATTTTGATCTCCTACTTCAGTGCTGTAGGCTATTTTTTTCTCTTGGTAACCATGCTTGTACATTCTGCAAAAGGCAGCACATGCTATCCTTTGTGTTAATGGGGAACCCACTGTTTCTCTAAAGAACTTCCTAAAAAGCCAAGAAGAGGTAAACAGTGAACTTGTCTTCCTGTGGTATTACTTTCTTCTCCACCTGTCTATACAAAATCTAACATACTAGTTGTGTTATGTAGGTCATGAATAATAAAGTAGTTTGGTTGGAACTAAACAAAGACAACAGGTAGGAGGGTGAAGTTTGCTGTTTTCTTTGCAGGCTAAACACTTGCATTTTTTTTCACAGAACAGATGACCAACAAAAACACCAATACTCTTGCACGGCTTGTGTTGTGCCAAAGATCTTACAGTCTGTTTGCTACGTAGCTGTGCTGTTAGGATAAAATTTTCAGTGACGTCAGGATGAAAAATACTTCACACTGATGCATGATGGTGGTGGTTGTTATCTTTTATCATAAACTTGGTGATGATCTGCACCTTTGCCCATTGTTTGAACTCACAGTAGGCCTTCTCCTTCCCACAGCCTAGCAAGCCTCTGCTAGTTTACTTAATACTTTTCCCTCTAGTGTCCTTTTGTGGTGGTCTCAGCAAAACCTTGAAGGTGAAGGTAAAACACATCAAATAAAATACTCTTGCAGCGGTGCTGGTTCAGCCAGGGAGAGAACAGTAATGAAAATAGCACGAAAACACCTGATTATGTTTCCAACTGTTTGGCAGGCCAAAAGACTTTGGAGAAAACACAGAGAAACATCAAACACTGTAGTGAAGTTTGAGCTAAATAATAATAGAGTATTCATTAGTCACTAAAAGTAATTAATACTTTTAATAATAGCATGAAATGGCAAATGGTTCCAAAGTGGGCCAATTTGGAGCAGTTGCTTTACTTCCCTTAAAAACAGAAGACAAAGTAACAAATACAATGTGTAACCAAGCAATGATATCCTATTTTATAGTCTCTGGCAGTAAGTTAATAATGGCTCTGTGGTGTTAAGGGCTCAGGACAATTTTAAAGGAATTTGATATTTTAGTCATCCAGGGAACCATTTTTAAAGCTAGGCCAGTCTTATTCACATGATGGAGCCCTGAAATCACGGAAGTTGATCTGCAACAAAAGCAAACAAAAAGAAGGCTTTTTAATTCTATCATAAACATTTGGCTGTAAATCACCACCAGGCCCAGAATCCACTTTAAAAATATGATGTTATTTGACATTTTCTTAGCAATCAACTAGAAAGCTCCAGCTTCAAGATCATACAAATTTAGTTTAATATAAAAGTACTGTAAGTTACCCAGTGCCTTTCATGATTATATCAACAGCACTTTCTGTTAGCTGACACATCAGGCTTGTTTAGAATCACTAGACCAAAGCAGACATTCTTTCCTTTGCCTTTTTTTCTTTTCTTGTAATTTCTGAATTGATCAATTATAGGAGATTTTGAGAAAGCAGTAATAAAAAAAAACCCCAAACAGAAGATGGACAGTGTAAGTGCCAACTGTTAAATCATCATTATTAACAACAAAATCGTGTTTTATGACTTTGGAAATAAACAGATTTACTAATCTGAAAACTGTCTCTCTTGCTCCTTGCTGTTTTCTTCACAACAGCAGTTTATAAGAAGAAGCTGTCCGGCTGCATTTCAGGATACAAGAGAAAGCAGTTTCTGTGTGAAAATTAGAAATAGATTTCAATTTTCTTGCTGCTGTTGTAACTAAACAGCCTGTTAACCTATTTAAATAGGAGAACATACTGTGTATTCCTGGTCTAGAATACATCCAAAGTAATGTGATTACGTCTGTTTTGATACAACCCTATCTCACTGCTACCTAGATGCTCTTACATGAATGATACATGGAATTAGTTCCACGTTTCTTCTCTTACAATTAGCATATTAATGTACCAGACATAATGCTAAAAGCCTGGATGCTTGAGCACACACAGTGCCTTCTTCATTGAGTTCCAACACTCAACCCCTGTGAGTCCTCAGGAATGTATCTGTACATGCTCTCTGCCTCCTGCTTGTCCTGAGAGCAGCCCTGACCTATGGACCACAGCTGAGATACTTTAGGCGCTTATTTATTTTGTTGGCCTCAGAAATTCCATTAAAAAAAAATGGCCGGTGTCAGGCTGCCCACAATGGGGCCTTTGCTTTTCCTATGTGTGTATGTTGATGTGTGTGTGTATGCACGTCATGGCTACATGCATTTCTCCATATATGCGGAGACAGTATAAAAGGTTTTTAGATACCCAGCTCTCACATACATGTTTTTGTTATATGCTTGTATATATGTATGTTTAGACCTGTGTATACAGTATGCATGTACATGCGTGCACCCATGTATTTTTGTCTTTGTATATGTAATGTGGAGGTTTAGACAGTCTCCCATGACTTTATATGTCAGGGATCCAGCATGGCTGGTGAAAGTTTCTAATCTTTAGTCTATCTTGGTGAAACACTAATGAACTTGTAAAAACAGGAAGCAGTGGAAAACAAATGAATTTCAGCTGGTGTTTGAAGAGCTGTCAGATCCCCTCGCTGAAATGTTTCAGAGGAACATCTTTCTGATAAAACCTCTGAGAAAAGTGGAGGAGTTTCAGAAGACTGATTGGAAAAACAGGATGCCGACTGGCAGGCTTTGCTAATGCATTGCATCTGTAAAGACTCCAACAACCAAACACAGCATTAGCTATGTGAGAGCCACAGAACTAGGGAAAGTTATTACATCTGAGCGTGATGGGAAGAAGGGGGAAGGGGAAAAGCAGGCTGCTCCCTTTATGCATCTTGAAGTCTGCAGTTTTTTTGAGCCTTTGACATTTTTCATTCCATCTACTTTGCTGTCAGCACGCAGACTTAATTCTAACACTAATGAACAATGCTACTTTGCTGTCCAATATCATCGTTCATCCGAGGCTCTCCAAACATTTCACAAATGGTAAGGAAGCTTTGCAATACCAGCGTGAGACAAAGCTAGGACTTGCTGGATTCACACAGGATGCTGTAGTGTCTGCACCTCATTGGCAGATGTTATCCTCATTTTACAGTGGTTTAAATCATAGAATTGCAGGATTCTCAAGTTTCTACTAATTTCCCCTTTTCTCCATTCCAGAGCTTCTATGGCTGTTAAACTGGCCTCCTGATGCTGGCCACTGCTTTGGGGGGGCCTCCTTCTTCCACTGTCTAGGTCAGGAGTCTCTTGCTTTGTGTCTTAACTCCTGCTTGACCCATGCTCTTGAAAATCAGGGCATGGGAATGAGATTGGAGGAGGGCCCACATGGATAAAGAAGCTCAAGAATATTCTTGGTTCCTCCAGTCTAGACATAGTCGTGCTTCAGAAAGCTAGGAATCGGGTCCTTAAAAACAGAGGGGTGTTAAAAATGTAGAGTGAAGTGACTTGGCAGCGAGTGTGAAGCAAATGGTAGCAGAACTGTTGATTACACAGAACCAGTCCTGGTTCTGTGGCTTTACCCACGTTCTTTCAGTTCTGCTTTTGCTGGAGTTGTCCCCCTGAGCTGAGCTACCACCCAAGGGACTTGTGTGAGAGCAGGAGCCTGTCTGTAGGGTCTCAGTCATGTGAGACTCTAATACAACACATCAGCATTACAACATACAACTTTCTGTATTTTCCTTGCTGAGGTCAGTTGCTTCTTGATTCTTTGCATTCAGTCAATATGCAATTCAGCAAAATGCTTATGCATGAGCTTTCCTTACTCAGCAAAGCCCTGAAACTTCTGTCTGCAAAAAACCTCACGTCCATTCAGAAAATGAGGATATGCACATGCCCGGTTTGAAGTCAGTGCGCCCAATGCGTCATGGTGGAGCTGAGAACCGCCTTTGGATGTCTTTCTCGGGCTGTCACAGCCCTCTTCGGGGGAGTGCCTCCAAAGGTTGTAGGCTTTGTTTATGCCGAAGCAGTTTCTAACATCTGAGTCACAGCAGCAGAACAGCAATTCCAAACATCCTCATCTCCGCAAGAGGATCTAACAGTGGGCCCAGGAAAGCCAAGGACGAAGCAGCAACTGAAACAATGTAAACAGGAATACATCTTTAAAATAACAAGATGCAGACAAATATCTAACAAAGCTGGTCTTCATTAAACCAGTTCTCAGCTGTCTCTTTAAGCCGTTCCCACTGCCACTTCAGTCCATCCTAGTTCCTTCTGCTCCAGCAGCCCTTCCCTGGAAGGCAGATGCTTTCGTGGGTGAAGCACCAGGCTGGGAGCTGGGAGACTTAGTTTTGCTGCTGAGTTGGGCAAAAGCAGTGTCACGTTTTCCTTTTTGGCACCTGTCCTGTGATTCTTACCACCCCTGACTCCCAAAGGCCTGCGTTCATGCTTAGTTTTACATATGTGAGTCACAGCAGCTGTAGTCAGTGGGTTTACATGTGCGTGGAAGGTGTTAGGAAGGTCATGTAGACAGGCTGAGAGCGGCTCTTCCAGGTAGGAGCTCTCTTTGAGGAGACTATTCATAGCTGAAAAAGTTGTTGCTCTCACTTCTGAATGTCAGACAGTGTTTACACAGATATAAAAATATTTTTCAATCACATAAAAATATCTGCTTCTTAATTTCTGTATGCTGCACTCCTTCCATAACTAATTAATCATCACGATGTCCTATGAGAAACGTAATTATCTCAGTTGTCGCTGTCCCATTTCACAGGCAAGGAAAACCCTGGGGACACCTTTCTGTATTGTACCAGTATTTTGTTGATCTCAGTAAGCCTGTATGCCTCTTAAGCACAAGACAGGTTTTACAAATCCTACCTCAGTTCTGGAAGGAAATATATGATGTGCTTTTACTTACAGAGAAAAAGAACTATTTTCTTCTTTCTAACATAATGCTTACTTATCTGTCTGTTGCTTTGCTTTGATCGGCTTCATCTTTTTGAGGCAACTGGCTTCCTAGGACAAAGTCTACCTTCTGTTAGCTGATGTTCTAACACCCACTCTAACCCTGGCAGGCCCTTCACATTCTGCAGTCATTATCTATTATTTTTGACTGGACAGATGGTTTTGTTTATTTTTTGTTGTATTGTATGGTCACTGGGCTGTTTGAAAGAGTTATAATAATGATGAGTTGCATTTTTTTTTAATTCAGATTGTGGATATTTTGATAGTTGAGTCCACTTCTATGAGACATACTTTGTTAATCTGCCAAAAATAAGGTAGAGTTCTAGGCTGTGTTGTAGAAAGGTGATAGAGATGTCCAGTCACAGCTCTACATAACATGTGTGCTTCTAAAAGTCAATGCAAAAATGGAAATTTGGGACAATGTAAAATCCTATGTTTCTTGGTCTGAGACTCTAGACATCTGAGTTTAGAAAGAATTTTAATTTTGGAACCCCATTATTCAGTATCTGTTACACACATCTGGCTTCACACAATCATACTCGTTAGTGTTGTCTAATGCTGGCTTTGACTGGAAATCAGATATTGGATGAGAAGAACTTTGTTCTCAGGTGGTTGTGGGGTTGTGTCGCTTGGCTTCAACCCCATCTTAACTGCTGGACCCCAGTGAACTCAGGCTCAGAAATGGCCACGGGATGTGTGACGTTAACACTGCAAATCTGTTTTGCTGTGAAATCTTCTATTGTTCTAGGTTTGAGGCCTTGAGAATTCTCTCCATCAGAAAAAATAATTTGCCAGATGTCTTAATAAACCCTGTGCATTGACAGTTCTATATAAGGAGCATTTTTTAAAGCAGAGGATGTTTATTTTTGGCAGCTTCTGTCATTTAACGATTTTCCTGCTCCAGCTACCCTCCAGAAAACTGATAAGTGTATCCTTTTCCCATCTTTTAAATTAGAGATGAGCCTCAGTACTGGGTCCAGTCTATATATTTGGCCCAAGTCCGAACACTGTCGGAACATGGCAGATCTGGGGAAAGTTCCAGTCCATGTGTAAAACCATGCAGGTTACAGAATCTTTGGGTCTGCTGTTTTGCTTTTGTTCATTATGGATTTAAAGGTTTGGTCCAGATTTCTATTATTTAAAAAAGTATGTATGTGTGTACATAACAGGAAAGAGAAATAGAACATCGACTTGAAAATCCTCCAGTTCTAATAAGGGAAACAGCTTTCTCATAGGTTCCCACATCATCAGTCAGCTCATCACATGCATGCTGCTGCAAGACATTTTTCTTGTAATGAATTGAATAATCACATCTGTTTCTCAAGCTTGAGAAAAGTTTAAAAAGTCATTAACATTCTCCCGTTTCCATCATTGGCAGAATCTACTTTTTTTTTTTTTTTTTTTTTAAATCGGCATCTCGGCAGTGTGGACACGTGTGCATGTCAAAAAATGTCTCTGTGTGTGCATGTGTGTGTGCCTCCAGCTAAAATGATGTGCGCACATTTGCATACACTTCCACGGAGACAAACGGCACCTATTTCTGCACATGCAGACAGTCACCACTTGCAAGCATGGACACAGAGATGGGCTCTGGGTACGGCAATGCATACACACACCTGCTCTTCTCTGATAATTCTGACTCTTTCCATCATAACCGCGCACCAAACTTTGTGTGGCTGTAAATCTGCTCCCAAGCACATGCAGGCAGAAGACACGAGAGGGCAGGCTTTCCCTCTCCTGCCTCCCTCTGCCTGGGATCTCTGCTATTGTTATGTTTATGCAAACAGCCTTTGACATAATAGCTTTGAAACAGTTGAAAATTGGATTGTGCCTTTAGGCCAAACATTCAGACCACCACCTTGGCTATATTCATCTGCCACAGTAAATTGGGTTCAGCGTTGGCTCCACACACTGTATTTCAGGGAAAGATTACAGCTTGGCAATAACTTTTGTACAGGAAAGACAAATGCAAACTCCTGGCAGAAACATTGGAGCTGTTTAGTTGTGCAACCCCCTATCTGGAGGAATACAGATTGTGCTGAGAATTTCTTTGGACATCCGAGGAGCAAATAAAACAAATTCCCAGGCTGGAATTTCCATTCCTTTCTTTTTCAGCTTCCTAATACAATCTAATTATGGTTTAACCTCCTGAAATAAATACCTAATAAAGGATAAACCTATTAGAAGAGCGAATTTACTGCCCACTAGTTAGCAGAAATTCTTGCCGTGCTCCCTTTAAGCAGTAATGTTATTGGGATTGAACATTGTTTGACTCGTTAGGTCCCTCTATTGCAAGACAGATTATATGGAAAATAAAAGTCAAAGCAAAGCCAGTCACAGTATTAAAGCCCATGGTCAAAAACACTTTAACATAAAAAGGTGTGTTGAAAAGAAGTGAGAGGGTAACAGCCCCTCCAGCAGGGGTTCAGCAAGAATCTAAGCTGTGGTCTGAAAGGGAGACAATGTTCCCTGGATTCACCGTAGTCAGTGTCACAATTAATTTTCTACAGACTGTGTTACAATTTTCTTGCACATTTAAGAAAGTGAAGGTTTATTTGGGCCTGATCCCAGAGGCAATGTGCTAGTTTCAGGCTTTTCCAATCAATCCTAGCAGATGCGATGTGTCCATAGAATCTGGGGCTACATTCTTCCTTCTGTCTCCAGGAAAGGTGGAAATCCAGGTAGAAAGAAGGAGATGGTGGCATGATCTCTGAGGGCTCGCAGGAGGGATCTGAAGGTGAGGTTAGGGTGGAAGCAAGGTGAAGGCTGGGGAGAGAAGAAAAGCAGCAATTCCTCTGGCAATCTTCCCTGCTGCATCTCTAGTTTCCATCGTGGTGCTGGCCCATCAGTGGATTAATGAGGCCATTGACTTTGCCAGGGGTGGAGAATATAAATAAAAGCAATTTCCTGGCCTAGCTCCCACTGAAATCTAATCCAGTGGGAAGAGAAAGGCTCTCATCTTAAGACGAAGGCTTTTTTAGCTCAGGTGGTAGCTGAGCTGCTAACTTTATTGTAAAAGTGAGATTTTTTTTCAGAATATATATTGGGCTTTCTGAATTCATGCAGGCTTGCACACTAGTTACTTCTGGTGTGCAAATGAGGTGACATTGTTAGTAGAATGAATAATAACGGGTGCAGTGGAAACACATTTCTTGCATGAGTACCTAAATGTTTCCTGTCCTGGAATTTGCCCAGATCTCGTTACGCTGTGCCTGTGGAGGTCCCCCAGTCAGATGGTCTTAACTCTGCTTTATTCATTGCATATACCAGTATCTCATCCCCTGCTTTTAAAGCTACAGAATACAGCAAGAATTTTACCTGCCTAACAAGTTGTTCATGCTTCTGAATGAAGCAGTCCTTTTATGTTAGCATTGGAAGCAGTAGTTACACTTAAGCAATAAGAAAAGCAAGCATGAGAAACTCTGCTCTGCTGCATCCCCCATTGGCTATGATGGACCAAATTCTGAAGCAAAGCCTCCCATGTTCGTGTTTTAAACACAAACTGTGATCACCTGCCCTGTGATAAGTAGCCTACAGTACCTTCCATAGTCAAGAGACAGCAGCTTAGTTGGAGTGGGACAGCAGGGACATTACACATGCTCTGTTCCAAGAAAAAGATGTCAGAATTAGCCCACATTTTTTTCATTTTTCTCAGTCACACTTTGCTGTCTTAAGCAACTTGGTTTTGCCTGTGGGTAAAGTATTTGGTACTGGATCTGCCAGAAAACAGAAGTCACCAGCTGAAAATGGATAGGAAGTCACACATAATAGGAGAATCATATATTTCCATAGTACTATGAGGAAGTTTTACTGCTTGAAAAAATACTTGTTTCACAATAAACAAGCATTTAATTTTTTTTTCTGTCTCCAGCTGTTTCCTCCAGAAAGAAAAAAAAAATCTCGCTAGATGTCTTCAGTATGGTACCCCCCCATTTATCAGGCCTCTCACACTGAATAGGGCAGTATTTTTATGGATAAAACTGAGTGAGCTGGCTGAATTTTGCTGTAGCAGACTCTGATGTGGTAAGGCTCTTTGTCATATATCACAGTCAGAAGTCACTTATTATCCTGCTTTCCTTTGGGAAGAGACTGGGGCAAAAGATCCAAATTCTACCTTTCCTTTTCCTCAAGCGTGTGTTTTATAATCATCACTTATTAGCAGGATTATGGTAGCATCTAGGTAATCTTGCCAGGATCGGGGCATTATTATGATGAACAATGACAGAAGTCTATTCATTAGAGTCCAGATAAATTGTTTTGCTTGGCTGTAAAAGCACTTGGGCCAAGGAGGTCAGACAGCTTTATTCAAAGTCTTCTGCCTGTGTTACCAACTCTCGTGATATTATCAAAGTCTCCCACCATTCTGGGCTTTTCAGCGAGCAGCACCTCCTGCTGTCATGTGAGTCCACAAGAAGCTCAGCCTTCATTAAACGAGAGAGATGATTCAAGCCCTGTTGATTTCAAGTGAAAAGACTGAAAAATATGGGAAGCAGAAGGCAAAGAATTACCCTCTTGAGATATATACAAAAAACCCCTATATATATATTAATTTTTAATTTTTTTTTTTTTAAGGTCAGCTTTGTACTTTCTTGGAGCCTGGCTCGTTGTAGACAGGACAGGAAGGGACCTTGGAAGTCCTTAGCCCCATGTTTCTTAATCTGCAAGCCTGTGCTCCCTGGTGCTGGTGCAGAGCAGGAAGGCAGGTGTGAAACACCTCTTTGTGTGACTCGAGGCCCTGCCAAGGCAGGAAGGATTCATCATCATTTGAAGGAGGCAGAAAGAGTGTGGGCTAAATACTCCATAGATATTTACTCCATAAAGTGAGGCCCTATTTCAGTTTAGCCTATCCATCCCAAAAGGATGGCTATTCCTTTTTCATTTAGAGGGTGAAAAGTTGGGAGCCAAGAATAAGTAGAGGGAGAGGGGCTATGATAAAAATACTTCTTTCCTCTTTCTCAAGATTGGCTTTACCACAGCCAAACACACATGAATGCCACTAACTGTATCTCATTTATCCTTGGTTTCTCCTTTCCCCTGTCTAGCCCCTTTGTCTCCTGTCTCTCTGACTTGTCAGATATATTTACCCATCCAGGCTCCCAGGCTTTTGCCCAACTCTAGCAAGGCTTAAAATGCTGATTTTCAGGAAGGCACTACTTACAGCAGACAGAAGAAGGATCTGAATTAGAATTAACCCAAAGAGAGCAATTCCCTTTACTGGAGGTTTTTTGATAGCCCCAATTTCAGTTTTGTTCCACTTCGGGAAGCTCCAAATAGAATTTTTTCTGCCAATGTGATCCCCAAAATAGAGGAAACCCTGAATTCTCTTTTTTTGTTCCTTTGAGCCACAAATACCAGGAGCCCTGAGGCCCTAACTGATGGGCAGAGCTTGCTGAAACGCAGATTGCCCCACTCATGGGAAACCAAAATTGTTGGAACAAATGCTGCAACAAAACTCAGGAATGAGAAGGCTTTCCATGGATTGGAAATGCCAGTTCTCAGTTTGTTTTGTTCTCAGAAGACTTTGGAACATTTGGGTTGATGTTTTTGGTCTAGAAACAAAACAGCTGTCTGGTCTCCTGAGGCTGTGCCAGGAGTCCCCCAGTCCCAGGAACCCTTTTGTGCTGTCTCCACATTATTTTCCAAAAGACAACTATTTCACAGGAGAGTTTCCATCCATTTCCTCTGGGAACCTCTTCTCAGCCCTAACAAGTCTAGTACTACCAGGGGAATTCTGGATCCCATTTGGAGCTCTGCATAGTTCTTTTTCCTTCTTGCTTGGACCTTTGCCTTGCCTTCCCAAACTACATGTGAAGAAGGACCTTGCTGTCTGAGTAAAAGCTTCCAGGTTCAGGGTCTTCCTTCCTATTCTGAGAGCCTATGAGAAGAACTTTCAGGCAAAGATTTTTTTTTTCCTCTTTCCCTTCCCTTCACAATTAATTAGCTAATAATTTTGCTACTGATCCATTCTTCATTAAAAAGCTGAATCCCTTTTGTTAGATCTGGTCGGAACAAAGGTAGGAGAATTTATGTCTTAATTTTAGTTCATTATGGCAGAGAGCATCCCACCCCATCACTCTCACTCTCCCCCTCCCCTTCCAAGCCCTCCCTCTTCCTTTAGAGGATCAGTTATCACTTTGCCCCTAAACTCCTCACACTCTGCAGAGGCATTGGAGGAGCCTTCACTGCCCTTTATCTTCCGCTGCCTCATTAAGAGAAATGAACCTGAGTCTGAGAGAAATGACACAAGGGAAATAAAAATGTAATCCCTTGGTGCCACCTATAATGAATTGTTATGAAAACCATGAAAATATCTGTCTGCAGATATTGTTCTTTGATTTGAAGTCAGTGTTGTAAGCGGTAATTTTTGTCATTAAAGCTGTTAATCTGTGCGGTGTTCCTCATAAGTTTTTATGAAGAAAAACAGCCCTGCTGCCTACATGCTCATGCAGGGAGCTTCTGAGCTGTGCTACATGAACAGGGTGCCTTTGAATAATTAGCTTTAATTATAGCCAAGGTGGTTGTCTGTCTCAGAGATGGGACTGTTTCATAGCAGCCTGCTGTCCACTGTCGAGGTGGGATGGAATGAACTGGTTCATCTGAACCTCACTGACCCCTTATTCCCCTATCTGGCTGATGATGGGTGTGGGCATGTCCCAAAGCACTGAGCGGTGTGTGTGTGTGTGCAATTAGCCACACTGATTGCCCCAGCCAAATGCTTTTGCATTTGGGATGGGACTGTAAGGGATCATTGCGTCCTAAGCAAAGATGAGCTATGGTCAGCAGAGGAGTGCTAGAAGTATTATTCTTTTTTGTCCTTCCCCAGCTGGCACAGAGCTGATCTCCTTCCTGCAACCCATCTTCAGCTTTTCTTGAGTGGGGGGAGATCTTCTTTTGCCACATCTGAGTGCTTCCCTGAGATCCAGGTAGTTGATTTTCATGCTGTGCATGTCAAGTCAGAGCTGGAGCCAAGACATGGCAGGGGGGTTCCTGGAGGCCCTTTCATCAATGCACTAGGATTATTGTACGCATTTCCAGTGCGAATTCACCATGTGAGTGCACTTCATGCAAGGAACAAGCAGGGAGTAAGCACTCCAGAAAGAAAACAGTGATGTTGGGGAGGGAAGAAAGCATGGGAATCTTCTGGTGTTTAGATTGCTCTGGCTGAAAGGAATTACAGGCATAAATGTTTTTCCTGAGTAACTTCCAGCTCTTACAGAAGTTGCATTTTGTGTCTCTGGAGCAACTACCTGCAGCAAAAAAAAGTAGAAATGAGTGTAGCTCAGTAGGGAAAATTGAGAGAGATGAGGACCTACGAAGTTCTGCAAACCAGGAATCTGTGCAGTCTCCCTTCTGTGGTCACAGCCTACCACAATTTCTTCTCTGGCCTCCATCAGCAGGGAAGTCATTTCTATGTAGCAGAACTTTGAGGTGCTCTTCAGAGAAAACAGGCTGTAGGAGAGAGCATAATGCAAACTCAAATCTTGGATTAGCTTGAGGGAGCACTAAATCTAGGGCTGGCACCTGAGGCTGTCACACACTGTGAATTGGGAGGAAAGGGGACACTCACTGAGAAAAGGTCTCTCTGCGTGTGTCCTGGCCTCACTTTGCCCTGGGGCTGAGAGCGATACCTATGTGAGCAGTACCCTACATGTACATCTCCTTGCCTGCTGTATTGGGAAGCCGGTTTTGCTGGAGACCTTGCACCATTGCAGTTAAAGAAAGGAAATCCTAGTCAGATCATGAAGGTGTTAAGCCTCAAACCACAGAATTCAGAGCAGTCTCTAAGCATTAAAGATTTCACAGGAGAAGTAGTCTAAGAGGAAAATCAGACTTTGGAAGGTTTTGTGCACCTCCCTCAAAGAATTAGCTCCCTGCTGAAAACAGACTATCTGAACCTGCAGTCTGAACTTGTAAGGATTTCCTTATTCCCATCAGAAATTAGTTAAAGTCTCAGTGTTGATTTACACTAGGCAAAGATTTGGCTCAATGGCTTGACTTCCTGGATCTTAGCACAACCACAGACACCCCTGTGCTCTGCAAACATTTAGGTTCCCATTTGTGGAAAAGATGAAGGCTAAGACTGATCTCCATGGATTTTGCAGAAAGGCCATTGTGAAGTGCATGAGAATAGAGGCAACATTAGAGACTTAAAAATAGAAATAAAAGACCAATAAAGAGAATGAGTTAATAAATCTTTCAAGACACCAAGTTGGTGGAATAATGAAAACAACTAGCAGGACTTGCCACGGCCCCCTGCCCTTAAAGGAAGCCTCTTCCCTGTTTGGTCTCTGCTTTAAAAACAGAAGGGATGTAAATAGGCCATGATTCAAGGCATAATACATTCATTGTCTTTTCTATTCTTCTGCAACTGTCCACTCTGAAGTGCTGGTATTTTACCCTTAAGGATCTGGAACTAGGCAGTGTCCAGTACAGACTCCTGTGCAAAATGGATCAGGCAAGATTCCTGTATATAATGCCCATAATCTCTGTAGAGAAAGTAAATTACATTTCCTGAAATTCTCGAGAGCATCAGTATCATTAGCTTTTTTATATAGGCAGCTTGGAGCATTATGAGTTCCTGAGAAGCACCTATTTATCTGCTGTGCTTCAAAGTAGAGAACTCCAAAATTTGGCAAATTACTCTTTATACTCCAGGCAGAGTAGCAGTACAGGACAGGCAATTCTTTCCTTGCTTCTGACATCCCAGAGCTCAGCAAGTATTTTCCAGCATTTTGGGGGATGTAAGAACAAGATGATCAGAGAAGAGGGCTCTGCAGACACCATTAACATGGTAGGCTGAATCTGGTGACAATAAGTCAATGATTCTTTCTGACATGACTCTAAGAGTAGCAGAAGGACGTCTGTAGGATGACTCATGTTAATGGAAGAATGGTATGTATGACTTGAGATTTAGGACAGATGTCAGGTTCAGAGAAGCGTGGTGTAAGGAAGATCATTTTTATTGGCATAGTAGCAGGAGACAACTTGTCAGAGTGATGTTGACTCCCTTTTTTGTATTGTTTTGGAAGGTCCCTTGGGAAGATGGCAAATGGAAAGGGCAGAGGAAGACCTGGCAATATCCCCAGCCAAATGGAAAAGGTTGCTTTCCTCCAGACAAATAGACCATGTGGTGGTGGTGATTCCATTACCTTCTTTGTAAAGGAGCAGCCTTGGAAGAGTTGGGAAGAGGGTCTCTATCATCTCCAGTGTAGTCAGGGTGGTTTCTCCCTCTCGGACCTGACTATGTGTTGAGTTTGCACCAGTTCCCATGTGTTGACTTAAATAAGGGACCTATTTAAAATATGGCAAACCCCTATGCAGACATCCCATCAAGGGTTAAGGAATTCTCTTTCTGCCTTGCACAAGCATGCTCACCAAAAGAAGTTAAATATTTGTAAGTCTAGGTTTAAAATATCAGAGAGCAATCCACCAAGTTAAATCAGGCTTTTAATGAGATCAGAAGATACACCTCTTCTTCTGCTGGCACTGATTTCAAGCTCCTGGGCTTACTTTTTCTGCTTTTGAAGAAGGCTAAGTATTTCAGGACAGCTTCATGGTCCAAGAGAGGCCCAGTGAAGACATTAAGAGAAACTGTGATACTTCCTTTTCTTTGTTTAAGAAGTGTTGTGTGGGTTACGTTCTTAACTTCATTCTGGTAACTATAACAGTAAGATCTACAGTAATGATTAAAAAAGCCTTTGAATGAATTCCAGTCTCTCCTCCCACCTCCTAAAAGCTGGGGTGAAGTTCTGTCCAGCTGTCATTGTCAACAAGAAATTCAACCAGACACTTCTAGCAGTATTAGTCTTATTTACGTAAAGTCAATTCTTAATTAATATTGATGTACAATCTATAAGGCGAGGATTAGGGCTGTCTACTTCCACTTCCATGTGTGACCTGCACCCTATCCCAGACCTGATTCTTTACTAGTTGCCTCTTTGGGCACGTGACATGTATCTACTGCAATCTCTGCCACATTTTGTCCCTCCTGTTCACAGAAATGATTGCAGCTGGAATTTGAGTGGAATTTCCTGCTCTCCCTGGTTTCTGTGTTCCCTCTTGCCATGGACTCAGGACAGGAAGTGGGATTTTGCAGAATATTTTGAATGCAGTGTTGGAGACTTAAGAAAAAAGTGAGGTTAAAACAGTATCCAGTGCTGCATCTGCAGATGTGCCAGTGTTTGTTCCATTGTACTGCCATTTATAGGGTCTTACATTTTCTGTACGCAATAAGACCTCACGATAAGACCTCCAGACAGTTCTGCCTTATACAGATAACGTTAGGAATGCCCAGAATAATTTGCAAGTTATTAGCTAAGCAATAAATTTCACAAGGCTCCACTGAATAGGCAGAGTTGTAATTTGCAAGTAGAGAAGTGAAGACCTAAAACTGAGAATGAGTTGCTGGCTTAGAAAGAGAGTCAGAACCCAGGACAAGGATCACATACCCTGAACTCCTAGCTGGTAGGCACCCAAGCATTTCTCTGTGCCTGCTTCAGGTATGTCTGTAAGTGCCCTAAAGACATGTTTCTTCCATGAGGTTATAACAGATTCCAGAGCCAGTGTGAGCTGAATAAACAGATGACACAGTATATTGTGTATTACCTCTGGTTGCCATAGGAGAAAGACTCCTACGGACAAAGCCTGCTGAACAGAAGCCTTTGAGTTGCATTGTCTTTTTTGTGGATAGAGGAGGAGGAGCACGATGATGTACAAAAGAGGGAGCAGGATACAATCTGGGACTTGAAAGGCACAAGGTTATATTCCTTTTCTGCCTTCTCCATTGTGACCTTGTGTTTGTTCCCCATCTGGACAGTGAGGTTTCTCCTTTCCTCACACAGGCGTTACAGGGATGGATGTGTTACAGGTTGTGAAGAGGCCAATGTGCCAGGAGATTGGAGAACTTACAGTACCAGCCATTATGGAGGGCTGTCCTGCATCATGTCTCTGTCCTCCAACATCCACTCCAGCACTTGCAGCTCAAACACCCAGGGTCTGTAAGCTGTAAACCAGCTTCCCGTACTTTCACAGCGAGAGTCAGGCTCTGAGCTGTGGCCAGCAGAATCTGGCTGAGAAGCGTGGGAAACTTAACAGTAAGAGAGAAAATCTGCTCTATCAAGGGCTGTTTTCCTGGGGCTGCAATTTCTGATGCATCCAGCACATTTTTTGGGTAATCTGTACTCCTGGAGCAACATTTGAAAGAGTGGAAAGAGAAGTATTTTATCTTCAAAAAAACAATTCATCCAACAAATTGAGAGGGTCATGTCAGTCACTAACAAAGTAAACGGAACTCCTCAGGATTCAGATTGCCACCTTTTGCTAAACCCATTAACCGTTTCCTTAATGGCAGAAGAGTGCAGTGGATTTTCCTCCTCGTTACTTTTAGAGTAGGATATAGGTTTTTAAAGTGGATCCTTTCAGAGGGAAGGAATAAATTAATACTTTGGAGTTTTTTTCCAGGCTAATCGTGTCAATGCAGGAGATTCACTTCACCTTATTTTCTTTTCAACTCTCTATTTATTTGAGTTCGAAGTAGATAGTTTTCCTTCAATATCTCATTGTAACCACCTCCTTTACTAGGACAGTTAAGGTGTATTGACATGATTGTTGTAGACCTGCTTTGCTCAGCTGTTTCTCCACTGTGAGTTGTTGCAGTTGTCCAACAATCATAATTTTGAGATGTTGTAGACTACAAGTCTAAAACAAGGCAGGACAACTGACGGGAGAAGCATTCATTTAGGGTTGGTGCTTGTGCAAGACCTAGTAACAGCTTTTAAGGAGCAAATGCTCTGACCCAGTAGAAGACCTGCCTCTTGCAATCACTTATTCCAAAATTGTGATATTTGCTTATTTACCTAGCCAACACACCTTCAGTCCTACATTAACAGTTGGGACCCACTGGATGCACTTACTGGCTACTCTAGTCAGGCAGGTTCATGGGAACTTTGCTGAATTTCTGCCCTTGCTCCTCCCGTTTTATCTCTTGGGCGGGGTCATGTCAACGTGTGCATTTCCCATAAAGGCATGCCTAGAAGTAGCTCATAAACCTGTTTCTAAAAGAGCCCTGCTGTGTAGGCAAGAAGCACTGTGTGAATGATTTTGACAAAGGCTCTGAGCTATTCCGTAGATAAGGAATATGATCAAAGTGCACAAGGCTGGTGCAAGATGACCTCAAAGTTCACTACAGCCATTGGTGTAGACAAAACCTGAATGGCAAGAGAGCAGCATATTTGTCATGAATGAACATGAATGTTCAATAGTCCCATATTGGATGCAGACTCTGTAGATGCAAACTGTCCAAACAAGCAAAACTATTCCTTGTCTTTTTGTTCAATAGTGATTCCTGCTGCATAAAACCAATGACATTACCTTCCTAATTGGCTAATGGGGTCTGAGAGGCAAGATGTCATTTCCACTAAAATATGTGTACAAACATTGACCATTTTTCTCTAGCATTTGGAATTTTTTCAATGGGATGTTGGACAATATTTGAGAGGGTTGACACACGGGACAATGTCTGCATGAAGTTTTTTTAATAATTTAATTTAAATTTTAACCAGCTGTGGATATTACTTGGGGTAAATAGCATCCTTTGCGCCTTTACTTGCTATAACCATGGCTGATACAACATCATGGGAAAACTGAATACTGCCGACTGTACAGCACTCCTTATCAGCTGGGTTGCAACTGTTACCTGTGAATTACCCTGCTGTATGCTTATGTGTTATTTCTGCTTCCTTCTCTTATGATCCTGAATTAGGACTTCCTCCAACACTTTTGCAATAGAAACTCTACTATCTAGCTGTTTTCCACATTACTATATGTGCTTCATAATTACTTTAAGATTCTTATTTTCACCCCATTCCAGTGAGATAAACTCTCATAGGGAATTAAGGCCACAGAAATATAAAGGCTACGCTGACCAAGGCATCCAGAGATCTAATTTCTATTTGGTTCCTAAAGAGAAATTACATGTCGATATCTCTTTATGGACTGGGGTCTGAAAAACTATTTGCAGAGCCTAATTTTCAGGTGGAGACGAGTATTACCTTACAAAAAAACCTATGAAATTTGTGTCCTGTATGAGTTTTCCAAAATCCTTCAGGAAGCCTGCAACTAAGCATCTCCTGACACTGAGCTGCACTACCTAATTGATGCATTTCATACTTGTAGGAATGTAGCCAATTTTTAATCTTTGATCTTGGTGTGAACTCACTTGATGTTATAAATGTTGAATTTTTAGTGTATTTTTGTACTGTTACAATTATGAAATTGACTTCTCATATTTATCTTCCTTCAGGAAACTGAGTAACGTGATTATTTGAATCGGTTCTTTGAAGCCTGCGATTCCACAGTATTTTTTTTCTTTAGGCTGTCTCCAAGCAGTGACACCATGTCTAGGTCTCATCATAACAGCCCTAATGAAAAAGCAAACTGAACAACCCATCATTAGGTTCATATGTCCTTTAGGATTCACTAATATCGCAGTGAGTCAAGCTGCAGCGCTATCGTTTTGGCTGCAGTGTTTTATGGTCTCCCTGACCGAGTGAAGTCACACGGTCATCAGTGCTGAGGTGTGGGGTGAGCAGCATGCAGTCTCCTTGGAAACGGCAAAGTTGTGCGGGAGGCAGGAGTGCATGTCCCAGAAATGGCAGAGAGGAGAAGAGAGTCTGATAGGAGATCTCCAGCTGGAATTTCACTGGAGGAAAGCATGTCTGATAACTTGGCCTGCCAAGCCTTTCATCTGACCTGCTTCTGTCCCCATCTCTCACCCCCCTAACCTCCCGTTAAAACTACCAGCATGTTTCCTTGCTGCCCGGACATCCTGCCAGTAAGCTTTGGTATCACAGGGAGCCGAAACACAGAGATCCCTGCTGCTACAACGTGCTGTCACCCGAAAGCAGCACAAGCTGGGCACAATCAGCCGTTCAGCCATCCACTTCAGCACCTCCTTTCAGCGGGGTTGTCTTCCCCACATTATATATGATTAAAGATGCTGTGCTTACAGCTAAGGGGTTCCCAGGTGTAGCAGTGTGTTAAAATCAACACCCGCCAACAATTAACTGCCAATGCCAAATATTTTCCCTTCTGTTGTGATAACAGCTTAACGTTCTGTAGAAGGACACTGCCAGCTTTGAAAATCAGTATATGAGTTGCCTCTGGTTCCTCTTCTAAAGCTCTCCATTGTCAGACATTCCCCCCATTTAGCTGGTGGTTTGTTTGTTTGTTTTCTTATTGGTATTACAAGAGCACCTGGGAATCCCGGTGAAGACCTTCAGCCCTATAGGGACAGGAGCTCCCTGGCCAGGTGATGTAGAAGGCAGACCCAGCCCCAGAGAGCTCACAGGCAATGTGCCATGGTGCAGGGATGGATGAATTTGACAAACTGGGCAGATGTGGTTTGGAAAAAACTCTACTGCAATGGGATACACAGAGTTTAGCAGAAAGGTCACCTGGCTGCTTGATTAGTAGAAAGCAATGGGAACAATCTGTGAGCACTAAGTACAAGTAAGTGATAAGATATGGTTTACCAGAGGATAAGTAATTGGACAGGTTTTTGGCACAAATGGGTGGAGAGGTGTGGGAGAACACATAGCAATGCTTAAGGGAGAAGTTCGCTTGCAGCTTCTCAGACTTGTCTGGGACACAGTAAGCCCAGGAAGGTCCTAGGTTTTTTCCTGCAGAGAAAAAAATCGGCTTTTTTTAAAACACTGAGATTTAGGTCTACCAATTCCTTCTCATTGGTGCTCAAAAAAGTTTCCTAACTTTGTTTTTATTTGTTCTGTATTTCCTATGAAATTTATGTTGATCAAAATTTTGAAATGTATCTTTTGGTACAAGTTTTTAGACTTCTTACAAAGCCACATTTTGAAAGCCAAACATTGCATTTTTTAAGGGAAAACATTTCACCAAGAAACTCCTTATTCATTTTCTTTGTCAGTTTTCACAGGGAAAAATCTGTAAAAAGTGCTAACCACGATGAATGCTTTGACTAGCAAAAATTTCCATGTGTGTTGAAAAGGTATTTTTCCTGAGAAACATTCTGATGAAAACACTTCAACCAACTCCTGAAATTAGAAAGAAATAATATTAAAAGAAATTTGCTAAAGTTTCCTACAGGGAAATGAGTGTCCGTGTTAGATAGTTAAAAACCAGGGACTCAGCCTTTTCTCAGACAACTGAACAGTGCTTCCTTGAACTCGACTTTTCAATGCTGTGTCAGAGTATAGAGATTAGTGTTGGAAAACACGCTGGAGACAGGAGTGAATGCTGCACTGTTTAAGAATGAAAAAATTGCAGGCGAAGCCCCTTTTTTTTCCCTCAGCTACAGCTCTTGCTTTGGGAGACAAGATATGTCTTAATTACAGGAGTGCCTAGCGGCCAAAGTGCTGGATGGAGGTTCTCTGTTTAACAGGAGGCAGTCTCTGCTCTGAAGAGCTTACAGGCAACAAACAAAACAAAAAGGACAGAAAGAACTAAGAGGTTCAAGAACAGCTTCTGCTGATAATCATACAAAATCTCCACATAGGTTCAGGCCAGAATATATATAGCTGAGATTTTAGAGAAAATGTTTGCTTAGAAGACAGCGTAGTCTCACTACAAGAGGTGGTAAGGAACACCGAGCATCCAGGTCCAGGAAAAGAGCAGTATGCTGGAAAGAGGAGCTGCACTGGCAGAAGCTTATAAAGAAAAATTATGCTCTTTGTTCAGAGGAAAATTTTGGATTGGAATGCAATTCTCTGCCTTAACTACTGAGGAAAGTAACACAGAAAGAGAGTGCTTCTGGGAGATTTCCGTTAGAAATTGCAAAATCTTTTTCCCCCCTTTCTCTGCCCAGTGCAATTAAACAGTAATAGGAGTGCGTTGCACAGTTTATGAAGCAATAATCCAGTTCCCAAATGGCTAAACCGGGAGACTGATGGCCAAGTCATTTATCCCAATGAGGAAAATAGATTATTGCTCAGGAAAGCAGCAGGATGGCATTGTTACAATTATTCTGGTGTCTGAGTTTATCAGTTAAAAATTCTAGATATGAATTCTTTCTCTGGGATCAGTTTCTGCTTTCCTTGCTTGCATTGCCAGTCCTGTGCGAGGAGTCCTGCTGACTTTGCCATGATTACCTGTGGAGCAAAGTATAGCTCTCGGTGAATAAGAGTGACAGGACAAGGGTTTCACGGCTGCAACAAAACATGGTAGCTAGTGAAGTCAGTGCAATTTTGGCCGGGATATGTGGAGACATAACATTATGAAGTAGGAATGTAACAACTCTCATGTGACTGCACTGGGGATATTGTGCTTAGTTCTAAGCACCTCGTTAACAGAAACATATTAACAAATTGGAGGGGATCCAGAGAAGAGAAAGTCAGTTGGGTGTTTTGATTTACGAATTAAGATGGGCCTGAGTGGCTGATGTCCAATCCGAATCCATATTGGAACGCCTCCAGATCTTGCAGATGTTTGTGGGTTCAGGACTTTATGATCCTGAGTCCGCTGGAGTCAGTAGAAAGATTCCCATTGGCTCCACTGATCGCTAGATTTGGGCCTGCTTGAAGAAACCTTGGCTGAACAGTGATTAAGGCTCAGGATATATATATAACTTGGAAAAAGAGTAAATAAAGGGGAATGTGATGTAAGCTTGGAACTATTAGAAGAGTGCAAATGTGAGGACCACCGTCTTGGCTGACATACTGGGAAAATGAACTGGGGACCTTCAGAGTTGGAAGCAAGAGCTTTTTAACATCATGAGCCAAGGTGGCCAGACTGCAGTGTGTCCATCTTCTCTGGATCTGGGAAGAAAGTGGAGTGCTGGGTGCCCTCGCGGACGGTATTACCCTAGTCTGATAGGCCTAAGGAACTCAGCATTAATTGACAGAGCCATCATTTTAGGAGCAGGATGATAAATTTAAGAAAAAAAATTAGTTTTGCAGCCATTAACTGATGAACCAGAGTCACAATACCCCTATATATTTTTTTGCATAAGCTTTCTTAATGAACAGGTTGGACAGCTACTCAGAGAGCAGATTGTTCTTGCTGATCATTTAGTTTTTGGTATTGTACGACTATGATCTAACTCCTTCTCTCTCCCTCACTGTACAAAATCAGCCCTTTCTTTCATCCTGGGATTGTGCATTAGGATATGGTCATAATTACCATTTCAGCTAGAGCTGAGTCTGATACACAGGTGCTAGTCACTGCCCTGAAGCCATCTCCCTTAAATCTGCTGGTATAGCTGTGTGTTTCCTCCCTAACCCAGTTCTGGTGAAATGATCCTGACTACTCCTTCTCCACGGTATTATGAAAAATGTCGCTCATCTGGATCGTTTTGACAGAGGCAGGTTGGAGAGTGCCAACACGTGCAGCCAAATCTGAAGGACAGTCACCTCTGTGGGGAAGGCTAGAGTAGCAGTCAGACTATTTGCTTATCTGGAAGATGTGGAAATCCTCATGCTATGGGGAGACAGGTGCAATGGTGACCATGCAGGTTATGTCTAATATGACACTGAAGAACTCAGGCACTCCAGATCCTGAAAACAGAGAAGATAAGCAACCAGACCATGTGGAAAACCAGAAAAAAAAATTAATTAAAAACCCAATTTAGTCCATGGTGAGTAACAACAAGAAAGCATTCTGTCTCATGGATTTTGTGTCATGGCTGGATTCTCTGTCCAAAAGAGGCGTTCCCTGTGGTTGGGGTGTTCTTGCTATTTCTTTCCAATATGAAGCTTCCTTCTCTAGTATGGACACAGTGCTCACAACAAAGAATTTTTCTTCCTGGGAGCACTAATACTGGCTCTTTTCTCTATCCAGTTCTTTCCAGGAATTTCATATCCTGGAGATTTCCGCCCCATTTCCAGTTTGGCTGAAGCTGGCCAGCAGGTACACAAGTTGTTAGATCGGAAGAATGACAAACAGAGACATGATGATCTCACAAGCTTTTTTTCCTTAGTAAAATTGGCCAAAAAGATGTTTATTTATGTATTCCCAATGGCATACAAATCTGACTCAGGTGGAGAGCCCACTTGTTCCCAGAACACCAAGAAACTTCATCGTAATTTAGGTTAAAAGCTCTGTTGTTTCAAAATCTGCATGTTTGCTGCCTGCTTTGTTCCCTTAGCTTGGCTGTAAAGCCAGAGTATAACAAAATGTTGAAACTGTGAGCTTTGCTTTCAGAACCTTGCTAACATCTGTTTGTTTTATATTCCAAATACTGCTTACAATATAAAAACATATCCCAAACAAAAGATATTTCTCTACAAATAAGGAACCAATTAATGTCAAAAAGTCTAAACCAATATATTAAAAATCAAAAAAAGGAAAGCAAATGGCCCTGAACTTTGAGTAACTGATAGTGCTGCTAATGTCCATTGTAAGGCTGTTGGCACCAGCCAGTGCGTGTTGTGATTGAATTTACTTAGTTCTGTATAAATGGTGGATCAGACAGGGTTTTTCTGATAATTTTTTTCAAAAGTACAAATGTGATACTGGAAAGCCCCAATGGATGTTGTTTCATGTCAGTGACATAAGATGGGGCTAAAATCTTTCCAAACTTAGTACTGTAGGTGTCTTAGCAAACTTAGTAATATCACAGCAGGGAACAGCAACGTCACATCTGGAACATTATAAAATTGGCAATGCTGAAAAGGCATTAGTAAACATTATTAAGAACTCCTTGCAGGCAATTAGACTGCAACAGTATCTTTGGAGAAAGTTTTTTTTTTCCTTTTGCATCTTTATTTCTATCTTGCTAATGAGAGACTAATGAGCCACAGACTTGTTACCTAGGAGGAATATCTCAACAAAGCTCTAGTGAACTTAAAACCAGTATTTACAGACTGATGACTGTTCACATTCATGTTTTAAATAAGGAGGGACTACAGTTAAAAAAAAAAGAAACAAGTTGTTCCTTGCTAAGAGACTTCTGAAACTCTAAATGTCAAAAGTTTCCTAATGTCGAGGTTAGAGCCTTCCACCTTTCCCACCATTTAAGGCTGAGCACATCTATGTGTAATTTTTGTGCGTTTCTGCTTTGCTGTTACCAAAATATTAGTCTTCTCTGACCATTGCAAAACGTGCTTGTTGGTTTCAATGATTTCAAGAGATTTTTGTTTTGGTTTTTTTTGCATCCTTAGGAAACCAGGCTACTAAGCAAAACCTGTATGGATCCACTGTCTGTGTAGGTGTACAGCAGCATATGCCCGTTTCAGTCACCCCCTGTTCACAGTTTTTTGTGAACACAGTGTTTCTGTCTGTTTTCGGGATTCCTAATCTTCACTATCTGAAAGGCTGCAGATAAGACATTGGAGAATCTCAAGCAGAGCACACTTTACAGTTCCAGGCACAAGGAAATCACTCAGAGCTTATCAGCAGCTGTGATACAAGTCTAGCGATTAGGGCACGTGGATGGGACTTGGGAGCCGTGGCTGAAATGGCTCTGCTACAACGTTCCTACATGTCCTTGAGCAGCCATGTGTGGGTAGTTTTTTAAAAACTCTCTCTTACAGGCTGGAGATGTAAATCCATCCTGAGACATCAGGCTGGGTAGCCCGTAGACTGAGACAAACTTCTCTAGGACATGCCCCTTAAGAGCACTGAACAGACACCTTTGCAACTGGATCCCATTCAGCACTTGAGCAAGCACTTACTGTCAAGTGGGGGGAATGTAGTCTCCAAAGAGTACAGTCACCCAAATTAGAGCATGTGTGACCGCGCTATAAATCTGCTTGTGCCTTCTTCTCCCCTTCCCACCGCAGAAGATACTTATGTGTTCAAGACATGGTGGCAAAAGCAGCTTCACAGAATCTTTGCTCACAGAGACAGGGAGTGTGCAAACCCTTTTTGATTTAGAAACAGTGGTTTTGACATCATTCCCTTTGTGAGGATGCACAAAAGATTGTGGTTTTCTTCCAGACCAAGTTAGGAAACCTTCAATGTTGCCACAGAAGAGTTCTTGTGCTGCTCACTTTCCCTTGAATTTTCCAGCATTATTTTCTCTTGGGATGTCTGGTTAACTTGTTTAAGCTGCAGGTTCCTCTGGCATCTTGGATCTTTCACCTTGACCCTCTTATCCTTGGCTTCTCCCTTTTCCCAGTCTGTATCCCATATGCTTATTTGTTTTATCTGGTCCATTACAGAAGCCATTGTGTTCACTGGAAGCTGATGTCTGGGACTTGGCACCCACTACAGGGATAACAAAAGAGCATAATCCAGGCTTTTGAACCGTTCATCCACACAGCTCTACATCAGCTGTGCAGGGGTGTAAACCTGCGATTACCAAGCACAGGGTGGCTATCCCACCTGTTCCATCATTTCTCCACCTTATGTGCACTCACTCGGAGGACTGTAAGCAATTACTCTGCTAGGTACTAAATACAATATACAGCACGTGGTAGTGTAAAATTATGGAATTTGGGGGTTTTAATGAGCTCAGGTGCAATACAAAAGAACTTTTTTTTTTTTTTTCCTGTCCATAAAATTATATGGCTTGGAATCAGGGGTTTATACAGCCCTGGACAAAGCCATTTTATTTAAAGGGTGAAGGGGGGGGCGGGAATACAACAACAACAACACCCTAGCCCAGCACAATTATATGCAGATTTGTTCATAAATCTGGGCTGGAGCAGATGTGCTGCACATGTTGAAAATCCAGAGCATGTTGCTGGAACTTAAAACATAAACATGAACATGTTTCCAAAGAGGAAAATCTGCTCACAGCGAGGAGCTGACCCTGTGCTTTAAACAAAGATCAAGTCCATTCTGCCTATTGTGCCATTGCCATGTGTTTGCTTTCCTTGCTTGCTGCGTAGGGTAGCTTAAGGAATAGCCAGAAGAAAAGAAGCAATTTACCTAGGTCAGAAAAGAGCCAGTGGCACTCTGGGCATAAGGAAACAAGAGGTAGGATGTGACCCAACTCATCCAGCTATCAAGGGTCCTATTAGACTGGGTCAGCAGTATCATGCCAGATCTCTCATCTGTATTTTTAGATGCTTGAAGTCTTTTGCCCTGTAGCTAAATCCTGTAGAAAAACATAACTGCACTTCACAGTGGGTAAGGCTGTAAGAAACAGTCTGCTTTAAACACAAACCTGCACTCTGTAGGTAGTTGGAAGTGAAGTTCCTGTAGCCAGCTGCATGATTAAATTCTTTTGGAGGCTAGCAGGGTCTGCTCTGCACCCTGACTAAGTGCCACCATACTTGCTCTTCTTCATGGTGACAAGCTGAAATGCTGGCAGCCCCTCCTATCCAAGGCTGTGAGCTTCCAGATTTCAGCATGTTCTGATGCATGTCTGATATGTGTGGAGGACATGATGCATTTCCCTCTTTTCTTGGCTTTTTATTTTGTCAGGAAGGGGTGTGGGTTGCTTAAGGGACACTGAGAATGAAAAGCGCTTTCTTCCCAATCCTTGAAAAAGAATAGCCCTCCAGGTAAGGGGCAAAGGTGACGTTCTGGTTAATATGAGGCTGCTTACATCCTGTCTGCTCCCACTGGGTGTTTAGATGAAGAAAGGAGTTCATTCTCCATCACCATGCATGATGATGCCATGACCTACATGAATAGAGAGGTTCCAGCTCTCTTTCTTCTTCTGGAGGAAAGGCGGTGGTGGATGTGGTCATCTGTGTGGATGCACATGTGTTCTCTTAACTCTCCATGGAAGATGTTTGATTAAGGCATGATGTTGAAATCCATGCACATCCACTTATCCCACTGCCTACAGGCTGGGCTGCTGGGGATGTTAAGAACTTTGGTCTATAGGACTCACGTACATATTTGTGCCACTGCTTGCGCTGGCTGTCAGCTGCAATACCCTGCTTATGGGAGAAGGATATTTGTCTGGAGGTTTCAGAGCTTGAGAAACCTGCATCTCTCTGGTAAACTGCTCACATTTTGTTTTTCTTTAAATCAAAGAGCCATGAAGGGGAATGACTATTAAAAATAGTCAGATTGATGTAAATGTAAATTATGTCAGAAAGGGAACGAGCAGTTTATGCTGAGAACAGTCACAAACAAAACATATCTCTTTGGTTAGTTGAATGTAAGAGACGTGTATCTGGATCAGCCCCCTACTTACTACCACCTTGTCATGGTTTTGGCTGGGATGGAGTTACTTTCTTGCTAGCAGCTGGTGTAGTGCTATATTTTGGATTTGGGATGAGAATAGTGTTGTATGGTTGGTTTTGTTCTTGCTAAGCCCTCAAGGCTTTTTCTGCTCCTCACACTGCCCCGCCAGCAAGTGGGCCGGGAGTGCACAGGAAGCTGGGAGGGGACACAGCAGGACAGCTGACCCCGGCTCACCAAAGGAATATTCCATGCCATGTGACATCATGCTCAGTATATAAAGCTGAGAGAAGAAGAAGGAAGGGGGGAATGTTCAGAGTTACGGTGTTTGTGTTCCCAAGTAACCGTTACGCGTGATGGAACCCTGGTTTCCTGGAGATGGCTGAACACCTGCCTGCTGATGGGAAGCAGTGAATGAATTCCTTGTTTTGGTTTGCTTACATGCGCGGCTTTTGTTCTACCTATTAAACTGTCTTTATCTCAGCCCATGGGTTTCTTTCTCACTTTTCTGATTCTCTCCCCCATCCCAACTGGAAGGGAGTGTGCGAGCAGCTGTGTGGTCCTAGTTGCTGGCTGGGGTTAAACAACGACAGTCCTTTTTGGCACCCAATGTGGGGCTCAAAGGGTTCAAGATAACAACAGATTTGATTGGAATGCCAGATTGAATTGATAGCTGTTATTGCTGTTTAGCTATTAATTGCCAGGCTCCTGTTCTTGCCATGGGGCTTGCTTGCCTTACTGTATATTAATCTAGTGCTTGTTAGTGGCTGGTTTTTGCTTTCGCTGCTTGCTGTACTGCTGTACATTTTGATAACAGCAATGGCGATGCGCCTGGGCTGGCAGATGGCCAGGACATCACTGTTTTAGGACACAGGCTGGAACTCCAGCATGAACTCGAGTCGAAACAACCCTGCAGACGCCCACGTCAGTGAAGAAGGAGGGAGAGGAGGTGCTCCAGGTGCCGGAGCAGAGCTTCCCCTGCAGCCCATGGTGAGACAGGCTGTCCCCCTGCAGCCCATGGAGGTTAATGCTGGAGCAGGTGGATGCTTGAAGGAAGGCATCCATGCTGGAGCAGTTCGTGAAGAACTGCAGCCCATGGGAGGGACCCCATGCTGGTGCAGGGGAAAAGTGTGAGGACTCTTCCCCCTGAGAAGGAAGGAGCAGCAGAAACATCATATGAACTGACCACAACCCCTATTCCCCGTCCCCATCCCCTGCTGCCTTTCATTTTGGGCTTTCCTGCCCAACGTCTTTGTTTGCCACCTGTATAGCCAGGGATTGAGCTGCCCCGCCAGAGGTGGTATGAACATTAAACCCGCCAAAGGCAGTGAGGTACCTCCATGCTTTGTTGAACGGGGTTCAACAGGTATTGTGATGACTAATTGAAAATGGGTTTTCATTTGAAAAACACATGTACAAACTCCATTAGCTAATCAGGTTTCCAAGGGGTTTTACAGTTTTGAAGCCCAAAGGCTTCTGCCGCTGAGAGTACACAGCCCAGGCACACCACACAGCCAAAGCTAAAAGGACTGTCAGTGCTGACATGTTTACCTTAAACTGGAAAATTTTAAATGTTCCCAGTGGCCCAACTATTTGTCCTTCCACCTGACTACCGTTCAATCCATTGCCCGCAAATATGGTAAGAGGAAGAAAAGATGCATTATTATTAATAAATGAATGGAGCTATTTGCTATTTATTATTTAAGCCCTCAATACTGGCAGGCTTTAGTGATACATGAAATACAGGCAAGTAATTTATTTATTAGGGAAAATAATGATTTTTTGCCCCCATTCTAGAGCCCTCTCTGACCCAAAACAGCAGGGGGTTTATCAAATACAAATACGATGACTTGTAATTTTAGAGTCTTTCAGAGCACTGTAACTGACAACCTTTTTAACATAAGTACATTAAACAAATAATTTATAGAAGTATTCTGGGAATATTTTAGGGTGTTTTATTACTACTTCTGAAAGCTATGGCATGTTATTGATTTTGGTGTATTAATATAACCTAAAAGTGAGGGCACATGCTTGCCTCCTAATCCAAATCAGCTTTGATGGCAACCCATATATTTTACTGAAAGGAGCCTTGAACTAACGGCAGAGGTTAACAATTACACATCATAGCCAAAAGTTTAAGGTAATGAATTTTGCTTATTACATACTGTCCAGCTCCAGCCACAGGAAGTTCCCCACTACTCCCTCCTTGATGTCTCATCCAAATTTCTCCAGTAGCTATTTGTCAGAATTTTGAAGCCTTATTCTTGCATTTGTGACATGCAATTTACATTGTATTCATGAAGGCTTCCACTAAGGAAGTGTAATTATCATTACTGTTTTCTGTATGGCATAAAAATAGAGTATTTCTCTTAAAATGGGATTGCTTGCTTGCTTTATATTTTTTCGTGTATGTATGTGTGTGTGGGTATACACAGGCATAGGTGTATATATAACAATAGCTGTGATATATACATTACTGGATGTGGGTATTTCTCTATTTTGTTCCTGGAGCACTGCTCCTGGGCACTACAGAGATGTTCAGTTCCTCTGGCTGCTTCTCTCCAGCTGTCCAAAGGGTCCAGAGCAGCTTCAGTGCAGCGTGTCAGGAAGAATGGCCCCTCTAGCCCTTGCTTTCCAGCGACCTGAGTACCTGTCTGTTTAATGCTTCAGTGAAACTGGACCAATTCACCTGGCTACTGAAAACTGTCTAATGGTACCAATGCCTAATCATTGCCATTGTGGTGCATATGTCAGCCAGATGACTCATTAGAGGACTCTCCAAACCACACCATCAAATGTATGCTCCTTTTTTTTTCTCTTCCTGAGTTTTCTCAGTAATCTTCTCTGTTGACTGTGATTAATTCAGTTCTGGAGGACTTTTTATCCCACATTTAGTTCTTGGCTTGATAAAGGAACCGGGGACAGTTTTTAAGTGCCTTGACATAGCAACCCTGTGAACTATGGTTCTTGTCTAGCTACACTTTCTTAAGAGCATCCAAACAGATTGCCATTATCTTCCTCCCCTTTCAACAAACAATGGTTCTTTTATCTCATCTTTATGTTTTCGTGATCACTCAGTGGTGCCATCATCACTGATGGCTTGGCCATGGGAACTCCTGGTTCTGCCCAGTTCATTGAGTGGGCAGAGCCTTTTGGGACAGCTCTGCAGCATCAGGGGCCATTAATGAGGAACAGACAGGCAGCTTCAACAGCGAGGGGATCTAGTAGAAAAAATCCCTCCGGATTTGTACCCTGCTTCAAACTTTCTGGGAACTCCATGGCTGGGGCAGTCAGAGACTTGTGCTGCACTTCACTGGCTCTGGCCCCTTGTTGCCCTCCTTTGCTACCATCAGCATGGATATAACAGCATCACAATGCTGTTGCTGCTGCTGCTTAAATTAGGAAAGGCATGGGGCACTCACTGGGAAAGACTCTTAAGTCTTGAGGTGCTGTTGTCCTCAAAGTCAGAAAGACTTGCTTACCTTTACGCCATGATTTCTGTTTAAAAAGCCTATGCATGGGGAAGTGTGTGAGCTGGACTGAGAAGTATGCATTAAAATAGCATAAAATATGGACTTTTTTTTTTTTATTTGGGGTAAGGAATTCAATCAAAATAACTCTGGAGGGGGGAAAAAATCATACAGATCTTGAGGAGCAGGGAATAGGCCATCTGGCTGAACACGCCGCCCATTAAAATGTACCTTAATCCCCACTTCCTGCTTTTTTGCCATATGCTTTGCTGTGTGAAAAGTCAGGTACAAAGCGGTGCCCTTAAAAGAGAACTTTCATTCCTGGTCACCTAAAAAGGTGACTCCTAATTAAATCCAAAAGAGGCATTTTATACTCATCATAGTAGATTTACTCACATCTTTATTTTCCAATAAAATGCGCTTGCTCCTCCTGTCCTTGTGGCATGACTGATGTCACTTCCCACCCAAGAAGTTTCTGGAGGAACGACTTTTTCTTCCCCTTTTAACACAATTTAAAATTTGCTTTGCTGTTTTTGATGGTAAAACTCCAACACCATTTGTGTCCTGGTGTAGTTAATATTCTCATTCTCAAAGGAGGAACACCAAGGGCTTTGGGTTGAAATAGCAGTTATAACCTGTACACCTGCTTCCTTTGCAGTCAACATTTAATGATTTGTAAATAGTAATAATATACTGGAGAAGGAGAGAAGATGCTTAAATGCAGTGCTAAGCAATTGCAAATGTAAATTAGTTCTTGGGCCTGTCACAGGCAGGGTTTTATTGATATGGGTTTGGGAACATACTGGGCAGGGCTTGATACTCAGGAACATTTCTCAAACTTTGTGTTTTTCAAGCTTCATAAACTTCTTAAGCTTTCAAATCTTCATGCCCTGGCTAATTTACTGGTCTTCCTGCAAGCTGGCCCAGGCTTTTAATATGGCTTTGGTGCTGGAGTTTGTTTCTCACGTTGTCACGGAATTAGACCAAGACGGGGGCCCTTTGGAAAGAGCTGTCAAACCCTCTAAAAGCTAACGGGAACCAGGGAACTTGAAAATCTGTGAATAAGCTCAACCATTCATACACTGCATCCCTAACGTAGGATAGTCCAGAACAGCGGTGGGACAAGCAGGCAGTTTGCCCCAGGTCCCTTGTTTAGTGGGATATAGACAGGCCCGCTACAGGATCATATTTCTTAATGTGCAGTAGACTGCATGAATTACACCACTCCTTTCCTCCAGATGCACATGATACGGAGAGCTCCTGTTGTTGTTTTGGGTTCTTTATTTTTAGGTTCAGTAGATTTTATTGGGTTATTTTCCTACCCTGTAAACACAGGCACCAGGTAGTCAATAACAATCGCTCCATTAAAAAGGAAAAATAAAATCTTCAGTGTTAGGTGCACACACTAGAAATAAAAAAAAAGGAAGAGGGAAAGATGAAGGGAAAAACAGATGCCAAACATTGTTTTACATGTCACAGAGGCTGCTGTTCTAAAGACGCATGTCTTCGAATAAGTGCAAGTAAAATGTTACAGAAAAGGTGCATTGTATTGCATTCTTCTTCTGTTCTGTGATATTATCACCTCTGAAAATCAAAATGCTTATTTAACAGCTGCATTATCTTAAATCAACTTTTGGCTTCCAACCTGAGAACATTTTGGCCCAGACAAGACTCTCCTGAGGTTACAAACAAATCAATAGGAGGGCCAGGAATAGATGATGGATGGGCCTTCCGTGCTCCTTTTAGCTACCAGACATCCTTCAGCTCAAAATCACGTTGTGCCCGAACTCGTAGCCAAGTGAACACTGGGATTTTGCTCCCAGAAAAGACGAGGTCTGATTCCTCCTCTCCCATTGCCTGGAAGTGCTTGCTCAGCATTCAGTGCCTCCCTGAGCTAGACCCTCCCTTAACGCTGCTACTTCCACTGTCTCCACAAAAAGCAAAAAAAACCCCAAACCGCCATGTCTTCTGCTCCTAAACGTTCGGCTCCAAGCACCAGTCACAACTGGTTTGTGTTCCCTGCTTGCTTCTCTGCCATTGAAGCTTTATTTAGTCTTGATAGTGAGTGAAACAGTCAGGTGTAAGATTTTAGGTCTCCGCTCAGATGAATCGTGCATGGTACATGCCGAGCAGCCCGAGTGTTTACAACAGCCTGTGACAGAACGTATTACTCGTTGCGACTTGAGGCACTGCCATAGAAATATGGCACATTGCACAGAAATTGCTTTTGCAGCAAGCTGAAAGTCGTGTTATTAGGGTCCACTATTGGATTAACCCACCGACATGCAATCCAGCCCGATACCTGCAGCGAGGATTTATTACTGGCCCTGATTTTCAGTCACATCAGAGCTCACGATGAAATCGTGGGGTGTGTGGGTGGGTGTGTTTTTGTGCATGTGTGCCTGCGCGTGTGTGCGCACGATTGCTGTAAGACAGAGAGAGCGGCTGAGCTGTACGGGAGCTGGGAGTGAGTTCCCGTGGTGCGGCACCACATCCAGAGCCTTTTGCAGCATGTCATGTCCTGTGCTTGTGGTTAAAATCTCCTCCTCTGGTTCTTGGCCTGCAAACTATTTGTGTCACTGGAAGGCACCTGGGGATGAAGGAGGGGTGCAATTGGTGTCGCAGTTATACAGATGGAGCCCGTTGAGGTTATGGAGTAACTGGGGGTAGTGGTAGCTCCCAAAGTCTTTGCCGTTTAGTTCACCAGCCCAATGAATATTCAGATTACATCCTCTCTGCTGATGCTGCCACCCAGAGTGCCAATTTGCTTCAAAGCTGTTAGTGTTTTGGGGGAGATACAGACACCTCTCCAGGGGGAATTGGGCCGATACATCACCGCTTCAGTTTGCACAGGGTCCAGCAAACTGCCGACAGATGGCACTGATTTTCAACCATGGTTTGCCGACTGTTACCGATTTCTTACCTGCGACTAAAGCACCAAAAAGCTCCATCCTTCACTGCCAAATAGGATCAGCTGTAATTTACCTCTTTTAGCCATGCAAACAGTTTAGAAAAAAGCAAAATATTTCTACTTTTCCTTGCAGCTGTTTGACCAATGTCCCGTCCCCCCTTCACTCCAATCCTGTGAAATACAAATAGTCATTTTGTCAAGAAATGTCAGTTTTTCTCAATTACTAGCCTGTGGGTAACCAGATCACCATTGTACCTGGCAATAATGAGTAAGTTTTAATGTGAAAAAAAAAAGCCAACGAATGAGGTAATTAACCTGTTATTATATGGTAATGACTATGCACTTGCATGCTTGATGGCTTCAATGTAATTAAAAACTTTTAGTATGTGCCTGTTTGTGACCTGTAAAACAATTAAGAGGTTCTGAGGGTTTGGGGTTTTCTTTCTTTCTTGCTTGGTTTTTTATGTATACAGTTTTTCTGTCTTTGAGCCCTCTGATCTGAAAGCAGTAAAATTACATATAAGACTTAGAAATAGATTTGACTCTATGCAAATTATTTGGAGGAGATAGAGCACTGCAGCCGACACACCAGTGACCATTGCAACCTGAGCTTTCCTCAATGGGGCAAAGAGTACTTGTTTTGGATTAAATCACAGAGAGTTAAGAGACACTGTAATTTTAATCTTTGATTTAGCAGAAGATTTAGCAGCTGCCAGAACAATACTTTAATTTAAATCTGAGCATGAATGTTCTTGAAGTAAGTGGAACTGCTCATGGGTTCAAGTTAAGCATGTGCTTAAAATATTACTGAATCAGCTGGGAGCATCTAAAAGGTGGGCCTTCCTCAAACTTTAAATCCACAAAAGGAATAGTCTTCATTTGAGTAACATGTACCTTGCTGAGATTCCATCCTGAGTGCCTCTATCTAACAGCGTTGCGAGATCAATAACTTCCTATTTCTTCAGAATATTTTTTTCCTGTATTTAAGACTGTGCTTGTTGCTACAAGAGTCTTTTTCCTCCTCCTTTAGATATGCCTCCCCAATTGGTAATTTATTATTATTTTAAGTCAGTACACACATAAACATTGCTATTTTAATTAGAGAGAAGCAAACAAGTCATAGGCTATAAGGCACTGCGAGTATGCTTGCTACTCTCACATTTTAATTATTTATTGGAGTAAATAAAATTAAATATTTTCATAGCGATTCAGAACAGGATTTGAAGTAATTACTCTGTCAAATTCATCAAAAATTCTCTCATCAGAATAAAAACCTTGATGTCATTGAATAATTTATAATACAAATACAGAGAAATTGTAAAGTATTATAAATAGAAAACTGCAGGGTAAGTGAACATGAATTAGTTAAGGGTTATGTTTTTGAAAGAGCCTGTCATAAGCTGTATAAATTTTTAATACGTGTTTTTGAGGCCTAATTTTCAGTGTACAGTATATACCAACAACTACAGGAAACAACCCGAAAATGGTGATTTAGAAACACAGCTGTTTATGATAGAGGCCAGATTGTGACTCCTCTTCCTGGGCCTTTCTCTCATAGAATTTGAACTAATGATGTTTGCCACTGAACGCCTATGGCTTAACATGAATCATCTGCCTAAATAGCAAATACATTAAGTAAACCTAATCTCTATTATTATCTATGAATACCAAATGCTGGGACAATATCTAGCCTATTAAAACCCCAACTGTTCCGTGAGGCATCCGTACGCCGATGACAACACCAGCCTGCCTGTGCTCAGTTCACCAGGTTTCTGGTGTGACTGAGAATCTCTCCTCCCAGTGTAGGAGCTGGAAGGGGCTATCGGTCTTCCCTGGCACCCACAGGGCCCGATCCTGCAAGCTGCCATCTCCCCACCAAGCGTAAAAGGAGCTGGCAGCGCACAGTACCTTGCAGGTTGATAGTAACTTCTGCACTCGATCTTGTAACGCTGAAGGTGACTCTCCAGGTTACTGGTAACCAAGGATGTGTCAGAGGCAGAACCTCTGATCTCAAGTCCCCTGACTTCACTTGTTCTTCTTTTTCTAACTCCAATGAGTTCTGGATCAAAATTCTCTGCTAAAAGGCCTCCCATAAAACAAATTAGCAACAGATCTGGTCCTTCCCACGCTAAAGCCATTGTTTTCAGTGGATCTAAGATGGATACAAGTAAAACAGCCTTTTTGAAAAACTACCACTGCCAACTCATGGTAGACTTGAAAAATAAAACTTCCTCCTTCCCAGCCAAATGAAACCTGAGATTTACGGTGGGATCTGGATCTAAGGTAGCAAAGGAAACCTGCTACAGCTCTGCTGATGCTGAGGGAGTTCTGGATGCAGTGGTGTAAGGCTGAGGTAATGCCACTGGGAGTCAGTGGATTTGTTCTGACTTAATCCCATCGTAATGAAGCCTGGAAGTCTTTTTTTTTTTATTTCCTTATTTTAAAGGTAATTAGGCAAATTCTACATCTATTCCTAAAAGTAGTTTTAGGAGTTAAAGAAAATAGATTTGGTGCCATTTGTTGTTTATTCTATTTTAAGACGGATCACGTAAGGGAGGTTTTTTCCTTGGCTTTCTTGTAGCCCATCACCATTTTGGTAGACGTGTCAGTTCATATCATATCTGGTTAAAACTTTGTTTTTTGAGAGCCAGTAAGAAGCATGCACTTTTTTGATCGATATACGTTACAGAAATAGACACAGGGAATGATTTTCAGACAGCGAAGCCAAGGGAGCTTTATCAGATGTAGAATATGCTATCTCATTTCATGCATGCATCTACCTCTGGCAAGGTTCTTTCTATTTCTGGGACCTAAAGGGCCTCAGCAAGGTAGTTCTGCTTGTAAATCTCTGCTACATCAGAAAGGTCAATATACAAGATGCAGAGCAGGCACAGAATGACAGGAAGTGGGAGCAGGATTGGAACAAGTTAAAAATTGCAGTCCTTCTCTGCTAGAAAATGAAAAGCCATGTACGGAACTCATGGGAACGGTTAGGAAGCACTCAGGAAGCTTTGGAAAGCTTTGGCTTATGCAAACTTAAATGTAGCCTAAATTTTGCATTGATTCTCTGTACAAGGTGAAAAACACCCAGCTTGAATATAGTACAAGACAAATCTATTGACTGCAGAGTAGACACAGGAATTTATTGCTGTACTGTTTCTCTTCCCATTCATCAGCCAAGATTTTCTTAACTGGCTGCATTAGCAGTGCCACCAAGCATTTTGTGGAGGTTTTCAGTGACTCAGGGATTTAGTCCTCAGTGTAATTACCGCCTGACTCTGCATTCCCCATTCTGGATGATGTGGGGAACATTTGCCTAGTACCCCAAAGATTACATTACTTCACATCAGATTGACGACAAACAAGTTTTTAATGACTATTTACTTAAAG
This sequence comes from Burhinus oedicnemus, assembly GCA_008921705.1. NCBI lineage: Eukaryota > Metazoa > Chordata > Aves > Charadriiformes > Burhinidae > Burhinus > Burhinus oedicnemus. The sequence continues at coordinate 1,042,014 of VFFE01006198.1, forward strand.
AGAAACCATTTGATCATTTCACACTAAATTTTATCTATAATAAGGCTTCCTCTTCTTATAAATCTAGGCTACCAAAGTCTGCATGGAGCACAGAGATGGAGGTTTCCATGTATTAGTTATTCACTGGGTCCTTCCTTTCTCTCTGTTTAATAATTGATAGGCACAATTGTTCCTCCTACTTCTTCACTGTAGTCAATAGTGTGTCATCCTCTGCTGTCATCTCAGGTCACCTTCCTGAACTGCTTAGGTTTAGGAGTCAAGTCTGGTATAGACAAGTTAAAACTTTTGATAGTAGAAAGAGATATTCATTTAATATGTTGGTTGCTAATCATTATCAACCCATTTTAAAATGAGAAAGTAGCTCGTATAGGGAATCGCTTAATTTCCCTAAGCACATTTGGGTCTCACTTGCTTTAAAGACGTGCTCTTAGCTTGATTTTTCTCTTTGGGTTTGGGGTCTTTAACATTTCCTCTTCTGTTGCTTGTGGTTTCATTGTAACATTATTCTTACTGCTTTTCCTCTTCCATCTATTTCGCTTTCTACTCCACAAGGATATTGTAGTTTTTTTGGACGTCAAATGGAACGACAAAGGGAAAAAATCCCCGCAATTCTTTTTTCAAACTATGAATAGTTTTCCTTTAAAAAAAAAAAGTTCTGGTTCATCTGCAGCCAAGTTTATTGGAAATGACAGCTCAAAAGTTCAGTGAGTGAGTGAAGTTCCTAGAGATCAGAAGCCCTCTGCTGTTTCTACTGTTTCCAGGCCTCAATACAAGGGCACCTTTTGGAAGTTTCAAGGTCAGCTGTAGGTCTATTATTATGTTGAATGGAAAGGAAATAATTTTGCACTTGTATCAAACTTCTTGTCATCTTTCTCCTTACCCTACTTGGCTTCTTTGTAGTACTTGAAGGCCTCAGCTCCATCTCTTTTGGCCATTGTAAATGGTTTGATTGGTGTTGGCCATGTTATCCCTTCTTTCCTCTTTATAAAAAGCAAATGATCATGTTGCATTGAAGAAACCATTATTGCCATCAAACAATGTGCCTTAATTTTCACCTTCTCTGAAAGTTTCAACTCCTCATCAACATTTCAGAAGGAAGTAACTGTGTTGGTTTTCAGTAACTGAGGAATCCTACCAGTTCTGATCCACACTTTGGATAAGTCATAGCACAGAGACCACTTTGGACAAAGAATGCACTGGTCTTTTTCTTTTATTTTTTCCTCTTTGCTGCTTCTGGTTTTTTTTGAAGCATTTGTTCAAGCCCCCTGAAGCGAAGGCAGAGACATGAATCTGTACAAAGTTCCATTAACCAACCATGTCTCCTAACTGGCAACACGGAGCACTCCAGGATCAAAATTGTGTATGTTATGCCCACAATCATAGCTTTGCCTTCCTATAAAGGACTCAGGCTGGTGTGTTGGAATCAAGCATTTGCAGGAAGCCCACCCACAGATATTTCTTCTCAAACATCTCTTGGCAGCTTTTCCTTCTTCTGTGCCCAGGAGAATATTGCTATAGTTGGTACATTAGTCTGGCTCAGCCCTGTCTGACTGTCTGAAACACAACACCCATTCAGCAACCTGCTCCTTGCCCTACCTCCCTTTTTCTGATTCACAGCAAAGACAAACGGGACACCAGAACATGTACCTCTGAGTTAGTATTTCTGCCAGTAACTGGTTTTAAACTAGGGCTCAGGATTTAAAAAGTAAGTGCTGTGATGCCCTAAAGCACCTCCTGTATTTTGCTTGGCACATAGAGTTAGTAGCAGTTTCTTAACCATTTGGTTTTGCATATAGTCACTGTGGCTGAATGTGGGACCACAGAGCACCTTCAGCTCTTAACTCTGATGATTTCCTTGGCTTTTATGGAATTTGCCCTAACTGACACCAGGGTAACATGGATAAGGACTGGAGCCATCTCTTATCCTACAACACAGGAATGATTCTCTCTTCAGAGCCTACACGGTGCTTTTCATGTATTATATCTAAAGTGCAGTATATATTTGTCTGAAAACTAAAGGCTAAAGACACACTTCAAGTCTGAGGAGTTTTAATTACAGGTCAAAGGGAGAGCAACAGAGAAAAGAATATATATGTAGAGAAGAAACTGTGAGGGACTTGGCTGGCAATAGTAATCGTCTTAAGTAAAATGATGGGAAGTGCCTTTAGGCAGGTTAGGTTCTATGTGCTTACGACTATCTGCTACTTTTATGCTGCAAGAAACAGTGGTAGCATCTGATCTCAGGGACTGCAGTGTCTTATGGAAACTACTATTCAGAAAGATAGGCGAAGACTCTATAATTTCCCTAGGGGAACAGAAGTAATAGCACATGCTCAAACTGGTGGGCAAGCTTACTGCCTACTTCTGACCTGCCCAGAGCAGTTTGGCAGGTGTGAGGAAGTCACGTTAGCTCCCAGCTACATTTCAAGTGGATTTTCAAAGAGCTTTTGATGACTTATAAAACAGAATATGGTTTGGGATTTAAGTATTTATCTGAGCAGCTGTCTCCCTCTGTATGGGCCTAAGCACTGTTTGACATAATCTAAAGCTGTTTTATTGGCCATTCCAAAACAAACAAAACACAAATAGGCTTAACACCTTTGGAAGATAGCTGCTTAGTTATTGTGTGGAATTCATTTTGGGCTAGGGATCTGTAAAGCTGAGTCAATACGCTGATTTGAATCTAAGCTGCAAGCTTACCTTTTAACATGCGCTTGTTCCTTCTTCTAATAGAGCTTTTTTTTGAACCAGGTATTATTGTGCCTTTATTGTCAACTGCCCTGCATGCATTTGAATGAGAAATACTATGGGCTCTTGCTTTGAGTTGACACTACCTAGGCAAGAGTTGGAAATAAAACTTGCACTTCTGTCCCCACACTCCTTGCTTTACAGAGGGGTACTCTTGGGCTGCTAACTTGAAGATCTGGAGCTCTTTCACATCCTTAGCATCCACTGCTTTTGGTGGAAGAACTGACCATTGGGCAGCTACATCATTTTCCTTTGAGGAATCCAGGAGGGTTGTACTGAGCAGTTGCTCCTCTCCAGGTCCTCCTTATCTCTTGTGCAGCTGTTGCTGAAGTGATGCTAGGTGCTTCAGTGATCATACCAGGGGCTCTGATGTCTTCAGCTTATCAATAACCTGCGTTAAGCTGCCATTGCTTTTAGAACAGCCTGTGCAATGACTGAGAGGACTGACTAAAGGATGAAGGTTATCTGGCTGAAGGTCTGCTCAGGTCAGACAGACAATACTTACAGGAAGGAGGAAATATCTGGTAAATTGGAAGCAAAGGACAGCAAGGGGAGTAGAATCCTTCCTTCCTATTTGCTACTTCCAGGTTGTTAAATCTGGTGACGTGAAGTATCCAGATTTCCTTTCCTAGGGTCTTCCTAGGTAGCATTTTATATCTGGGCTTACAGGCACAGTGTAAAGGCATTGTTTTCTTGTGAAGTACGGTCACTGCTTATGTTCTGGAGTGGCTATGCACCTTGAAGGGTTTAAACTTAGCCTAAAAAATCTCAGACTTCCCAGACCTAAATCTTCGTCTAGAAAGTCAGGTTCATATTTAGAAGGTGCTTGTTTGTTTTGCTATTTTACTTTACTTGGTTTTCCTTGTGGTGTGCCCTGAGAGACTTCATGTTATCATGCTTTGAGCTGGAAGCTGGGCAGGAGGGGCATTTTGAGAGTGCCTCAGTGTCTTCATTCTCCTCTGTTTCCCTGTTTCCCTTGTAATAGTCATAAGTGCCCTTGTATTTCTTTAGCACTCTGGGAAAATAAGGTAGAGCACTATGCTGGTGTAATTTCCTCAAAAAAGAAGCGAACTTCCTGAGCTCCTTGGGCCAAAATTTAGGGAAGAGAATAAAGATTTTGGGTGCTTACATTGAAATACCTGTAGCAGCTGAAATACTGGGAGTTAGAATCATAGAATCATAGAATTGTTTAGGTTGGAAAAGACCTTTAAGATCATCTAGTCCAACCATTGACCCTACTCTACCAGGTCTACCACTAAACCGTGTCTCTAAGCACCACATCTACATGACTTTTAAACACATCTAGGGATGGTGATTCAACCACCTCCCTGGGCAGCCTGTTCCAATGTCTGATAACTCTTTCAGTGAAAAATTTTTTCCTAATGTCCAGCCTAAACCTGCCCTGGTGCAACTTGAACCCGTTTCCTCTTGTCCTATCGCTAGTTACTTGGGAGAAGAGACCAGCTCCCATCTCACTACAGCCTCCTTTCAGGTAGTTGTAGAGAGCAATAAGGTCTCCCTTCAAC
>VFFE01006199.1:8068-27207 GCA_008921705.1 Burhinus oedicnemus
GACTGCACTTACAGACACTGGCTAACATCCCTGACGCTTAGGGAGATGCAGGATCATTTGGAATCCTTTGGGACTGAGTACCGCTTCTTCTGTGTGAGAATTTTGGAGCTGGTCTTCATGGTGCCACAGTGAGTGGTGCCTTGAGCAAGTGCTGGGGCGCTTACTCCTGCAGCCATCTTGCTCAGTCCTGCCACGTTACAGGGCCGACTGAGGCTTTTGGGTTTCATTGCCCTTGGATTCCCTTTGGAGAGGTGTGACTCCTAGCAGGATGTTCCTCAGGAAAAAAACTGATCGCTGACCTGTCGCTCTCTCCCTGCAGTGTCAGGTAGATCCAGCTCAACTTTCCGAGTGCCATTGACCACAGGTATGTCTGGAGGGGTTGAGGGGTCTGACTAGCTCCACTCTCTGCTAAAGTATTGCTGGCTGATGTTCAACCTGGTGTCCACCAATACCCCTGGGACCTCTTCTGGAGAGCTGCTTCCCAGCTGAGCGGCCCAAGGTCCATCCTGGTGCTTGGGGTTGTTCTGACCCAGGAGCAGGACTTGGCATTTCTCCTTGTTGAACTGCTTGGGGTTCGTGTTGGCCCATTTCTCCAGCCTGTGCAGGTCCCTCTGCATGGCAGCAGGACCCTCTGGTACATCAGCTGCTCCTCCCAGTCTGGTGTCCTCAGCAAACTTGCTGAGGCTCTACTCTGTCCCATGCTCCCAATGATGGACAAAGATGTTCCTCCACTAGCATGCCAGGCCCTGCTGGCGGGAGCTATTGCACGTGCAGAACAGGACACGCGCTTGGGGCTGGTGGGATGGAGGGGGAAGGCTTTGAGGTGCAGCCCCACAGGGACCTGTCATTCATGCAGGTGGTGACTGTGGGTCTCAGGTTTCCGTGTCCCAGGAGGCCTTTTGGGGGAGGGTGACTCCTGGAGGGCTGCTTCTCTTAGGCAAAATGCTGCTCACTCACCTGCTGATTTCTCCCTGCAGCATCAGGCAGCTCCAGCTGAACTCCCCCTGTCTTGTTGACCATCTTTAGGTCTGGAGGGGTTAAGGGGTCTGGTTATCTCCTGCCCCAGGTGTCCTGCTGATGGCCAGGCCCCACCCATGGGGTTGCTGCTTGTTGCAAGCCCAACCTGTGCTCTGGGCTGGGGGGACGCAGGGATGAGGTTGTTGGGTGCAGCCACGTGCCCGGCAGGGAGGGTCGCTGTGGGGCTGTGGCAGAACCTCCTTGCTGGTGGCTGTGCCCTTCTCTGAGGACTTCTGGTGACGGGATTTCAAGAGCTGTCTGCCTGTCCCCGGGCTCTGCTCCTTTCCGCAGGGGCCGGCTCCTGTGGTGGCTTGCTTCAGGCTTTGTCTGGCTCAGTCCAGAGCCCGGGCTACCCCAACTCCTACCCCAACAACGCCCACTGTGTGTGGCGCATACGGCTGCCGGAGATGGATCTCAGAGTCGAGCTCCAGTTTTCGAATGTCATGTGAGTCCGGTGGGGTGGCAGCTGCAGTGTGGGCAGGGTGTCCGGTGCTGGCTGTGGGCTCAGGGGCAGCTTCGTACCCATGGCAGGGCCTTGGCCGCCTCTGCCTGAGCGCCAGGGTCATGCCGGGAATGGGGTTGTGCTGCCTGAGCCCCGCAGCTCCTGCCAGCGCTCGTGCCGGGAGGTGGTGCAGCCTACGGTGCAGACAGACCCTCCTCTCCCTCTGCAGGCTGGAAGGCAGCAGCTGCCAGTATGACGCCATCGAGGTGTACGACGGCGGGTCCCCTGGGAGTCCACTCCTTGGGACTGTTTGCAGGAACGACCATCGTGCCTTCAGGTCATCCGGACACCAGATGACCATCCTGTTTCGCAGTGACAGCAGCATCACCGCGAGAGGTTTCTATGCCTACTACTACTCGGTTCACACCTCTGGCGGCACCACAGGTAAGACCAGAGCCGCCCTTTACTCTTGGACAGGGCAGAAGCACAAACTCCTCCTTAAGGGCCTTCTGACGGGTCCTGACACCTAATGGTACTCAGACCCGCTGGCCCCGCTGGCGGGCGTTCTGGCTCGGGGCCGTCTCTTTGGACAGGACTGCCAGAAGACTGCTGCCAGAACAAGGTTTCTTGGCCTGATGGGCAGGGACAGGGCTTTCTCCACCTCCACTACTGCTGCTGCTGAACCACCATCGACTTTTCTGGCCTTTCTTGCAGGCAGTGGGAGTTGCTTGCTCATGGCACGCTCCTTGCTGAAGCTGCAGAGGCCACTGTTCCTGCTCATGGCTCCTACTTGTTTTCCCCAAATAAAGAGGGCCGATGAGCTCACGCGCCGTGCAATGAGCTCCTTCTGGCAGCTGAGGAGTCGCTGAGGAGCGAGCGCGGCTGCTGCTCTCTGCCTGCAGCGCCAGGTAGCTCCAGCTCCACTCCCCCCTTGGCGCTGACCTCAGGTAGGGCCCAGAGGGCTTGAGAGGTCTGGTTATCTCCTGCCCCTGCTCAGGGTCACAGAATCACAGAGTCACAGGATGGTGGAGGTTGGTCTCGTTCAGTCCTGCCAGCTTCCAGTGCCGAGTGTGGGTCTCAGGTGTATGTGTCCCGGGGTTCCCTTTGGGGAGGGGTGACTGCCAGGGGGCTCTTTGTCTGAGGTAAAATGCTGCTCGTTCACCTGCTGCTCTCTGCCTGCAGTGCCAGGAAGCTCCAGCTTGACTCCCCCCGTGTCGTTGAGCACAGGTAGGTCTGGAGGGGTTGAGGGGTCTGGTTATGTCTTGCCCTTCTCACAGAATCACGGGATGGCCAAGGGTGAAGGCCTCTGGAGGTCACCTAGTCCAGCCACCCTCTGCTAAAGCCTTGCAGGCTGATGTTCAGCTTGGTGTCCACCACTACCCCCGGGACCTTTTCTGGAGAGCTGCTTCCCAACTGGGTGGCCCATGGTCCATCCTGGTGCTTGGGGTTGTTCTGACCCAGGAGCAGGACTTGGCGCTTCTCCTTGTTGAACTGCAGGAGGTTCCTGTTGGCCCATTTCTCCAGCCTGTGCAGGTCCCTCTACATGGCAGCAGGACCCCCTGATAGATCAGCTGCTCTTCCCAGTCTGGTGTCCTCAGCAAACTTGCTGAGGCTCTACTCTGTCCCATGCTCCCAATGATGAACTGGCATGCCAGGCCCTGCTGGCGGGAGCTATTGCACATGCAGAACAGGACGTGCGCTTGGGGCTGGTGGGATGGAGGGGGAAGGCTTTGAGGTGCAGCCCCACAGGGACTTGCCATTCATGCAGGTGGTGACTGTGGGTCTCAGGTTTCCATGTCCCAGGAGCCCTTCTGGGGGAGGGTGACTCCTGGAGGGCTGCTTCTCTTAGGGAGAGTGCTGCTCGCTCACCTGCTGCTCTCTCCCTGTAGCGCCAGGTACATCCACCTCGATGCCCACCATGCCTTCGACCACAGGTATGTCCGGAGGGGTTGAAGGGTCTAACCAGCTCCACTCTCTGCTAAAGTATTGCTGGCTGATGTTCAACTTGGTGTCCACCACTACCCCCAGGACCTCTTCTGGAGAGCTGCTTCCCAACTGGTTGTCCCATGGTCCATCCTGGTGCTTGGGGTTGTTCTGACCCCGGAGCAGGACTTGGCGCTTCTCTTTGTTGAACTGCAGGAGGTTCCTGTTGGCCCATTTCTCCAGCTTGTGCAGGTCCTTCTGCATGGCAGCAGGGCCCTCTGGTACATCAGCTGCTCCTCCCAGTCTGGTGTCCTCAGCAAACTTGCTGAGGCTCTACTCTGTCCCATGCTCCCAACGATGAACAAAGACGTTCCTCCACTAGCATGCCAGGCCCTGCTGGTGGGAGCTATTGCACATACAGAACAGGACGTGCGCTTGGGGCTGGTGGGATAGAGGGGGAAGGTTTTGAGGTGCAGCCCCACAGGGACCTGCCATTCATGCAGGTGGTGACTGTGGGTCTCAGGTTTCCGTGTCCCAGGAGGCCTTTTGGGGGAGGGTGACTCCTGGAGGGCTGCTTCTCTTAGGCAGAATGCTGCTCGCTCACCTGCTGCTCTCTCCCTGCAGCGCCAGGTACATCCACCTCGATGCCCACCATGCCTTCAACCACAGGTATGTCTGGAGGGGTTGAGGGGTCTGACTAGCTCCTGGCCCCAGTTATGATTCAGAGAATCACTGGATGGCTGAGGTTGGACTGACCTCTGGAGGACATCTGGTGCTAGCCCATGACTGAAGCAGGGCCACCTAGAGCTGGCTGCCCAAGACCATGTCCAGATGGCTCTTGCCTGTCTCCAATGATGGCGAGTCCCCCAGCTCTGTGGGCAAGCTGTGCCCGTGCTCAGTCACCCTCACCAAGAAAAAGTGTTTCCCAGTATTCTGGCAGAACATATATGTAGAATCTGAGATGGGGACTCCAGATGGGGGCTCATGTATTGGGGTTGTGTGCGTGCAAGTGCAGGCAGAGGAATTTTTTGGTCATGGTTTTAGCTAATGAGAGGAATGTTAATGCTCATGATTTTGCTTATTTACCTCTTCATATAATACCAAAAGAACAACACCTCAAATTATCCCAAAATAACCGTGCAGTTGATTTCACACTCAGCATAGTCACTTATTTCCTTGATCTCGAGCAGTAATTTCACAAGTGCTTAGGGAGTTTTGTATTCGACATCATTATTCCTCTGATTCTTATTTCAGTTGTTTGTTTAAGCACATCATTTGAGGATAGTGCATATTTTAAATGTTCATTTTTTTACACAGTAAATCATAGGTCAGGTAGTGCGACAATGTTTTTTTGGATGTTTGCTAGAAACTGAAAAAAATTGAAAAGCTCTTAGTCCTCAGTAGGTCTTTCTATGCAGGTATCTTGCTCTTTCTTTACGTTACAATAAGTAAATGTGTATTTTTTCTAATTTGGAATATAATTCAAAGATTGTGTCCATTTACACGTTTCTCTTTTCTTGGAGTAGTTTGAACTTGTACTGAAAACTATCCTAGAAATGTGCAACTCTATTTTACTTCTTAGACTTGGTTCCCCTTGGTTATTTGATTAGGCTGCAACTGGTCTATATAGAATCTTACACAATTTTTTGACTGTCATGTAGGATCTTTACATTTATGAATTGGATATTTGTCAGCATTCTTATTTGGAAACAAAATGATTTTGATCCTTTTTTGCCTTCCCTTTGGTCATTAGCAGTTGTAATAGAGGCGAACCGGGCTTAGCTGTGACTTCTCTTTCAAGGAACAGCAGACCTTCAGAGGTCCAGCCCCAATGGTCGTGCAGTTCTGTGACAAATACTCTATGCTGCTGGTGCAGACATTGAAGACCAGCATTATAAAAGCTATTCTGTGTGCTTAGCATCTCCTAACCTTCAGTCAGATGATACATGAACCTAATAGAAAGACCACTGAAGCTGGCAGAATTCACTGCCTCTAAATTTTAGATTTGTAAGTTCTACACAGACATATTCCAAAAGCAACCTTAGATGGTGTATATGTATATTTTTCTTCTCACGTTTTCCTCTGCAGAAGATTATTCTTGTGGCGGCTTGCTTTCCTCTCCATCTGGGACATTACAGAGTCCATTTTACCCCAGAAATTATCCAAACAATGCCAACTGTGTTTGGGAAATAGAAGTAAAGAACAACTATCATGTCACACTCACATTTGGAGATGTTCAGTAAGTAAAAATTTATTACATGGGAAGATGATGTGTGAGTTGACACCTTGGATGTACTAAGCTGTTAGCCGCTTGATTTCAAGGATGTTTTTCACAGTTTTTAGTACATCTGAGATGAAAAAGGTTTTCATTTTTGTTTATTTAATCAATAATGTGGCTGGCATCTACTGAGATAGAAATTGGAGGCTGTAATTTCTGTTCCAAAGATTTGATAGTCATATCAGTAAAATGTACTCTTTTGCTATGAACAGTTAATCTCATTTTTTTAAAAAAAAAAAAAAAAAAAAAAAAAAAAGGCAATAAAAAGGAAAATTAAATGTGAAGGAAAAAAAAAAAAAGAAACATTTAACTAAATATTCATGTTTGCTCCCCAGGATGGAAGGTGGCAGATGCCTGTCTGACTACGTGGAAGTCTATGATGGGCCACTCTATACCTCTCCTCTCCTTGGGAAGTTTTGTTCCGGTTCATTTCGCACATACAAGTCTTCCTCAAACCTACTGACTGTTCGATTTTACAGTAACTCTCGATACACATACAGAGGGTTTCAGGCTGACTATTATTCCACTCCAGCAGATCAGAGCACTAGTAAGTTCATGTTTAAAGCAGAAACCTGCTTCTCAATTATTTCCTAATTGTTAATCTTGTTGTACCACTTTAATGAATCACTCATTTCATGTTATTCTAAATTAGATCTGTAGCATTTCATAGAGATGCAAGTGTATGGTTTGGATTCTCAACTCCTGCAATATCAGCTGCTTCTGCAAAAAGATATTGTTTATTTAAATATAACCTCTTTCAATCAGTTCGATGAGCTTGTAACATATTTTCTTTGCCATCTGCTAGCACTGTTCTGTTTGCCGGACTACATGCGTGCGGTTGTGAGCAGATACTACCTTCAGTCACAAGGCTACTCAGCTTGGAAACTCTCCTTGAATGACCCCTATTGCAAACCCAACATTACATCAGAGTATGTTATATTCGACATACCGTACACCGGCTGCGGCACAGTGAGAGAGGTATGACTTTAAATGTTTCAACAGAATGTGTAAATATTGTAAGTGTGTAAAAACTCGAACCAAAGAATTCATTTTGAAAACCAGCACAAATTGAAAGCTCTGCTGGGGTCTGCAGAGACTGGAACTGTCTTGGTGATTATGGGCTGCTCCTCCCTTTCCTGAGGGATAAGGTTTATTTCATATTTCCTGCATCTGCTGCCAGAGTATTTACTTATAGCCTGTTACTGATCTTCTAAGAATAAAGTGTGATAGGAAGCAAATACTTGGCATTTTCAAGTTCCCAAGCTGAGTGTGGTCGTTAAAAAGGTCTCAAAGCCTTTACTAAATAAGACCAATTGTGGATTAGGTCAGATTTAAGCTTAAATACTGTGCTGACCAGATCCTTCAGGCATTTGATGTTCAAAGAATTGTACAGGTTGTATTTAATTAGTTATGTCTGCGTGTAGTGTGAGTAGTTTTCTAAGTCCGCATTTTAGTTACTGAATATTACATGCAGATTGTGGATTCTTATCTTGAGAACAGAAATTACTAGGTTCAGACTCCTCCACTCTCTGGGAAATAATGCATTTACTGTGCACATTGATGTAAGGATATAGCAAAGTTTAGAATGCATAATAGGAAACCTGACTATATGAATTAATTTTGCATTTTATTTTATATGTCAAACAGGGAAACAACAATACAATAATCTATTCCAACCTTATTAGAGGATCCTCTTCTGGTACTGTAATCACAAGAACTAAAAATCTTCACTTGCACATCAACTGCAAAATGCTCCAGAACACATGGGCACAGATAATGTATGTTGCGGAGGACAATTTAGAGGTCAATGAAACTCAGTATGGCAGATATGATGTAAACCTTACATTTTACCATTCTTCATCCTTCTCACGGCCAGTGTACGACTCACCATACTATGTTGATATCAACCAGAATTTGTTTCTTGAAGCTTACCTGCACAGCTCGGATTCAGACTTGGTGTTATTTTTGGACACATGTGTGGCGTCTCCCACTCCCCACAATTTTACAACAGTGACCTATGATATAGTCAGGAATGGGTAAGCACTTATGTCTTAAAATTACAGATAAAACTGCCTTTGAACTCCTGTATCTCTTTCTTTTTTCTCGTTTTTTAGTTATTTTTTTTAATGGAATAGTGTGAGTACAACATACATTAATGTCAGCTTCTAACTAATTAATGAACACGGGCATTTGGAATTTATTGGGGGAAGGGGAATGGATTGACTCAAAATATAACACACACGTGCTCCCCAGTTTAAAATGACAAAGAGACTAAATGGCTATAGCCAGTTCACCATGGATTCTTACTATCGGAGAGGTAGCAATAACATATCTCGGGTCAGGATAATTCCCCTTCAGAAAATGTACAAACACTAGGTATCTCGACAGGACAGGCTGAGGTGAGGTAACACAGCTCATTGCTGCCACAGAAGGGCATCTTGCTTTTCCTACCTAATTGCAGGTTTCTGAACCATTTTCATCATGTTTAAAAATCACTTTTCCTGCTACACGTTATATTGCGTGTAAATGACGGCTTGCAGTGTGTACTCATGAGAGTTTTTTTGTTTCTTTGTAGGTGTGTCCGAGATTCTACCTATGCTACATATTATTCACCCTACAAACACATGGTCCGGTTTAAATTCAACGCCTTCCAGTTTATTCGTAACAATCCATTGGTTTACCTGCAGTGTGAACTAGTGGTGTGCAGGGCCTACGACTATTCTTCCAGATGTTACCAAGGTTGTACTACAAGGTCCAGGAGAGAGGCAAGCTCTGGCCAAGAAAGCGTGACCGTTGTTGCTGGCCCAATAAAGCTTCGGGAAGCTGGTGCTGAGAAACAGAATGCACGTGATTTTAAATAACACTTTGTCTCCTTTAGCAGATAGCATCTTTAAATGCCAACCTAATTGTGAATGAAACCATGCTGCCGCTGGATTACCAGCAGCTCTACAATAAACATTAGGAATGTGCTTACTGCCTCTTGCCTATTCATCCCACTTCACATCAGTTTTCTTTGTCTGCACGTTGTAAAAATGCCAATTCAGCAGCTCTGAGGGGAGTCTGATGAGACAGGGCACAGGCAGCTCTGTGGAACTCACCTGCTCCCAAACTGCCTGCAACTCGTAGCTGCCGTGTCCGAAAAGCCAGTTTGAAAGCTTCCCAGACAAATTTGTGATCTCTAGGCTTTTTATTTGTTGTTTGTTTTCTTAATGGTAACACTGGTATGCTTAAGTTGCGGTTTAAGCTCTATAAACAAGCTCTACTAATATAATCCTTGTTTGATGTGTATCTAGAGTACCCTGGACGTATCAGAGTGCAAGAAATTGATTGATTGTTAAACCTGATCTGGAATGCCATTTTTTATCTTTTTTAATGTTTTGGAAATAACAACATGAAACATCAAACATAACTAGATCCTCTTATCCTTCCTAGACCTAGACTCTTTTGTTATCCAGGATAAATGAATTTAGGTCCTGCTCCAGCTGATGTTTCTCTTGCACCATTTGTTATTGCTGTCAGCCCTCTGGCAGTTGCTTTTCATTCTTGCTGGGTTGATTTTGAAACATAAAGTGAAGAAACCCATTCCATACCAGACTGTGTAAGCCTTGGCAAACACCTGCAGCTGATCACATTGGTTGAGTAATGTGATGGATTGAGAAATTTTCTTGCATTGATTAATTTCATTGACAACTCAAGATTAAAATCCAAGCATGAAAGGCTTTCTGTGGTGATGGCTGACCTCATGAGAAGAGGTAGGCTTGACATAGCTCAGCATTGAAGGAAGCCAGAAGACCAGGGAAAGTTTGTAGTCCAATAACAACCCCCAAATTATTTGCCACCTGTAATATTAGGGTCTCAAATCTTAACACAGTACCTGAATCATCAGCTTCCTCCTCTCAAGACGGATATCTTGACTCTGCCAGTGAAGAATACAGCATGGGTTGTGGGCAACCCAGATGGCCAGTACTTGCTCCACAGCAAACATGAGTTTGTTTGCCAGTTCCTCAGAAGTAAATTAAGACCAAGAGTCCTTCCTTTCCACAGGACAGTTGTGAGTACGCCACAAAATGTGTGCTGTGTGATAACCAGTAACGGAGCCCATCTGTGTACCTTTGAAAGGTACTTCTACAAACCTCAGTGGGATGCAATGTACGTATTTCAATTTACCCTTCAGGCAAGGCTAGCACTGTTGAAACTGCCCTGTAATGTTTTCTGTTTCCACTGCAGTCTGTGCTAGCAGGCAAAATATTTGCATGCAAGTACTACTGTTGTACTCTCCTAAGCCTTCTTTTAAGTCCTGTTTTCTATCAATGCTGATTTTCTAAGATGGAAATTAAATTTTGCATAAAAATTGCATGGCATAATGAAATGTTTCAGACAGAGAAGGTTTTATGCAGTTAAAAATACCTAGGCAATCATGCATGCCAAAGAGAGAAATGATTCTTCTGATTGCATATGGATCCTCATACATAACATCTGAATATTTTGTGACTGGTTCTTTAGGGAGCTCCTTCTGGCTGAGAAAACGAGCTATTTGAGCTATTTTCCATTATGGCTGATTTCCAATATAAATTATGTAATTACAAAATCAGGAAGACAATGCTTCTAGTGTGATATTACTGTCTTGATTCCTGAAAGTGTCTCTGCATTTGAACTCAAAGTTTTGCTGTCTTGAAGAGCATCATCTGTAATAAGGAAATTTTTCCAAGCAACATGTTGGGCCTATGTGGGGTCCTTCTCCAAGAACAGAGGAACATCACTTACCTGGGTTCTGGAAAAATCCAGGATGATCTAATTTGTGGTCCAGATCTGCTGTGAGATCAGCCCTGCATAACAGCTTCTGTCTATGACTTATTGCCTAAGCCAGGCACCTCATGTAAAACTCATACAAAACCTTATTATGCTGCTACCATGACGGTGTAATTACTGCTACAGCCTAACCTAGCATGTCACTGTCAGCCAAAACCAATTCTGGATAAATGACTTAAAGTCCCATGTCTAGTTTTCTTTGGTTTTTTTCTTTATCAACATATAAAGTTAAATGAAGGCAGTATAACTTTTTTTGGTAATACCATAGCTCTGCCTCAGATCAGGCAAAAGTGACAATTTATCTGCTTGCATTTCTGCAGGGGAAAACCAAAAAGACAACTAACAGCAACAAGTGAACATCATTGGGCTAACAGTGCCTTCCTGGAGTGCTGCCTGGCACAAACATCCTGGTGGTTGCAGATGGCACAAGGGCTGTCATTCCAAGAATGCCTGGCTGCAACCCTCCTGCTCCAGGCTGCGACATCCCTTACTCCTCTTCAGGGCATGGCACAGATCTGCTGGGTTGGTACCATGAGGGTTCCAGAGGTGACCTGGTACCATGAAAATAAACAGGTAAACGTTGCACCCGACATCTCTGGGCTCTGAGAAGAACAAACCGCTGTACAAACTGACACGGCATCAGTCTCGACTATCTGACTGCAGCTTCCAGAAGCCAAACCCCATCACAGCCATCAGCCAACTCCAAGTCTTCTCCTCCTCATGTTTTCCCAAACATCAATAAATATTGGGGATGTTACATGCTGGACTGAGATACCGGGAGATCCTTATCTGCTGGGCCATCACGAGGCAGCTTCTGGAAAGGTCTTTGAAGGAGTTGGTGCCTTGAAGAAGTGCTGTGCTTCCTTGTCCCCTGCCTGTGGCTGCCCGCATGAGCCAGCCTGCTCTCCTGCTGCGCCTCTGGTGACGGCAGCGGCAGAGCACGGCGCTGTTGGCAATGGAGCACACCTCATCAGAGCCCTCATGGCAGAGCAGCTTTGCTTTGACGTCTCTGGAAAGCTCATTTTCACCCTTAGTGCTGGATTGTGTGTGATCAAGGCCGGCCCTGGACTATGGCCAAGGCAGGTGGAAATGGACTTCAGTGGCTGCTCTCAGGACAGCTCCACCTGAGTTGTTGACCTTTGGTACCTTTATTGCGACATTTAAAAGCTTAGGATACTTGAGAAAGCGAGACTAACCTTCTGAGGTGTAATTGGAGCTGTGAATGGGCAAACAAAGCTACTATAAACAGCCTCTTTGTTTTGGAACATGTTCAAAACTTCCCAAGGGAAAAAAACCTAGATCAAACTTCAGTGCCTTTTGGCTTATCACATTACCACTGTGACAGTATAATTGCAGACAGCCAGGGGAAATTTTTCTAATATGGAAGGTTTCTGAAGAAGAGGAGGGCTAAAAGATAACATAGACTGAGGACTGAACTGGGTGAAAGTTTAATGATTCACAAGTACCTAATGTTTAAGACCAAGGTATGTGGAGTAGCTGAAGGGCTATAAGGGGAAGAGTGGCTGGAAAGCTGCCTGGCAGAAAAGGACCTGGGGGTGTTGGTTGACAGTTGGCTGAATATGAGCCAGCAGTGTGCCCAAGTGGCCAAGAAGGCCAACAGCATCCTGGCCCCTATCAGGAATAGTGTGGCCAGCAAGACCAGGACAGTGATCGTCCCCCTGTACTCAGCACTGGTGAGGCCCCACCTCGAATACTGTGTTCAGTTTTGGGCCCCACACTACAAGAAAGACACTGAGGGGCTGGAGCATGTCCAGAGAAGGGCAACGAAGCTGGTGAGGGGTCTGGAGCACAAGTGTTGTGAGGAGCGGCTGAGGGAACTGGGGTTGTTCAGCCTGGAGAAGAGGAGGCTGAGGGGAGACCTTATCACTCTCTACAACTACCTGAAAGGAGGTTGTAGCCAGGTGGGCGCCAGTCTCTTCTCCCAAGTAACAAGCAATAGGATGAGAGGAAAAGGCCTCAAGTTGTGCCAGGGGAGGTTTAGATGGGATATTAGGAAAAATTTCTTCACCAAAAGGGTCATCAAACATTGGAACAGGCTGCCTGGGGAAGTGGTGAAATCACCATCCCTGGAGGTATTGAAAAGCCGGGCAGACGTGGTGCTGAGGGACATGGTTTAGTGGTGGCTTTGGCAGTGTTAAGTTGATGGTTGCACTCGATGATCTTAAAGGTTTCTTCCAACCTAGGTGATTCTATGAGTCTATGATTCTATAATAAATTTCTTTTATCATGAAACTACAACTTACATAATTGCAGCAAAACCCCAAATGTCTCCGTAATTTCTCCCTCTATTAACTATTGGTGAATCAATAGAAAAGATATGAGCATCCCTATAGCAATATTCACACTGTCATATTTGCACTAAGGTCTGAAGTTTTCCCATCACTCCTTGGTTACATACTGTGAGTCTCCTCCATCTTTATACCAAATCTCAAATTTTAGGTCAAAGGGTATAGTTGTTGAAGTGCTCTTAGTAAATACAAATAATGATTGTTAATAACTAACATCTGCTCTTACATTTTCTCCTTTTAATTATTTTTTCCTTGAGTGCTGTGCTAATTCTCAGTTGAAAAGACTTGTGTTAGTTTTTATTTCTCTTTCAAGGCTTTTTGTCAGTTCAGTAAAAGCCTGAATTATTACTGTTCTTAGCTCAGGTTCTTGGTTCAAAACTGCACCAATCTTCCTATACCATAGAGTGGCAGCTACAAAGGGCACAATGGAATAAGTCAATGGCTATTGTCTTTTTCTTTTTTAAGGGATGACTCACGCATCCTTATGACAAGGCAGTAGTAGATTCATTGTACTATTGTGTTCACATGAACCAGGGAATGCCAAAGCCAAAGGCAGTTGCAGCACAGGAAGTCCTCAGGAAAAAAAAATATAGGTCGTACAGGGGATGAGATTTATGAGAGTCTTATAACAGATAACTTGCAAACACAGTGAAGAATCTTTTTAGAGTATTTTAAACTTTTCTATAGATTCACACTGTTCTTGGACTGTATTTGTTGAGCTTACAATCAATCTAATAAAACTCAATGTCAGTGAAAGCCATAAGAAGATATTTTATATCACCTCACTTTAAGACATCCCCATCACCTTTCCCCTTTTTTTTCCTTCTGGTTTTTTGTTGTTTTTTTTTTTTTTAGGCAAATAGACCAATACAAAATTCCTCTTATCTAACAAGGGTGTGTTTGCAAGGTCTGAAGTGGGTGGGTTAGGCAGCTAAGCCTTGCCTAGCCTTTTCAGCAGGCTGTGAGCACTTGGGCAGTCAGTCAACGTGGCCAGTGCCCAGCCATGCATTATGCTACAGCCAACTTCTAGGCTCCCTTCTTTATACGAACACTTAGCTGTTATTCATGTAATGGCAAACACAGCCTGGAGACCTCATCGCTGGCTCGGACTACCTGAGAGCTTTCCTGTGTTTTCTCTTCATGCTAAAGAACAAAACCTACAGGTTGGCTTTGGTAAGGTCATGCCTGAGTTGTGCCAGGCTCTGTAGAGAGGCATAGCATGGTCTGGTTTGGCCGTTGGGAGTTTTCCAATGTGGAGGTTGAGGTATGTTGCCCTCCGTATGCACCCTGATTGTGAAATTTATAAACTGAGGGCATCAGCTGAGCAGTAAGCGTTTCGGCAAATATCTTCATTATGGATTTTAAGAAGTGTATTGGAGGCCTGATTAAATGCAGAGATTAAAGCAAACATTTAACTACCTCAATAATTTCCAAAGATTTTGGGAGACTATTAATCGCAGAAAAGTTATGCACATAGCTTAGTTAAACATTTGTAAAGTTTTGTTGCTCATTCTAATATTTATTTTAAAGACCTATCTTGGCTCTCAGTTAAATGTCAATACATAGTGC
This sequence comes from Burhinus oedicnemus, assembly GCA_008921705.1. NCBI lineage: Eukaryota > Metazoa > Chordata > Aves > Charadriiformes > Burhinidae > Burhinus > Burhinus oedicnemus. The sequence continues at coordinate 22,416 of VFFE01006199.1, forward strand.
AATAGCTAATACAGCAATATAGGTGTAAAACTGGCTTTATCTAGTATGGCAAAATTCACTAGCTTTTTTTCCCTGTCTACGAATTGTTATACGATGCCTAGTAACGGGGGGTAAGGAGGGGAAGAGGTGAGCTGCATTTATATTTGTCATTGCCCATCCATTTAGTAAACACTATGCTCCTGTTGCCTCACAGATTATCACATGCAGGGCACCTTTCATGTTGTAAAATGCACACTGGCAGAAATGATTTGCCCAGTTAGGTAGAAAAAAAAAAGAAAGAAAAAATGAAATTTGCATGCTACCGTGTTACATTTGTGATTCAGGGAAAATAAAATACACAGCTCAGAAAACTAGGTCATGTTGGACCTGTATTGGCCTGGAGGTATGAAGAAAATTATTTTTTTGAATTGGAAATATTTCTTTGTTGCAGATTTTAACAATTAAAAGTACACATTCCTAAGCTTAAATGCCACAGCAAAGAAACCAAAACATTTAGGCAAACATTTTTTTTTGCATATAACCTTGATTTGTCATTTAAAGTAGAACTATGTTGACATTTGCATCTATGATATTTCTTAACACATCTCAATAATTTTCATTGCTTTTCTTCCTTGCTAGATCTAAAAGGATTTAGCTCTTTTTTTGAGAATTGTGTAACTAGATACAATATTTATCTTTATTGATGATCAACACTTAAAGGATCCAGAGCTGAATGTGCGCTTTGGGCTAAGCTAGTTTTTCATTTCAGATCTATTTCTTGTAAGAGATTTAGACATAGCCAATTGTTCCACATGGAGCAAGTTCAATATAAGGGATTTATTATGGAATGTATTTATAAATCCTAATTTTTAAAAATTTATTTCTAGATGTGTAAAACTTCCTACACTCCAAACCAGTCACCTTATCAGCATAATGCCAGGTTTAAATATCTTCTCTGAAGTCTGAATGACAGTGTGTGACCTATGCAAGTGGTCTTCCTAACCCCCCCACGGTTGTATCACCAGGTCAGGAAATGTACAAACTTTCCTTCGGAAGAGATGGATGTTGTTGGTGAGAAATCCAGTTTTGAAAAGACGGTACTGAGAATAGAGCTGTGGAAAGTTTAAAAAGTCATTATTCTGTTAGGATAAGACTGTAAATCACTAACAATTTCACGGCGGGCAGTATTATTGCTGCTTCAGTGGCAAACATAAGGAGGGATTTGTGTATTGATTAGCCATAGCTATAAACAGCCTCCTCAATAGCACATTTTGGTCAACACTTACCAAAAATGCTAATCGCACTGAGTTTGGAAGAAAAGAAGTGTTGACAAGGAGTTTGTGTTTTGGCTGGGCTTTAGAGCAGGGGGAAAATTTCTTTATGGAACTTCCCATTATCCATGATAATATAGCTCATTTGGCATGTTTGTGCAATTTTGTCATACGACTCTATCTATATGGATGGTAGGGCTTCCTGCCCTGGCAAAAAACTGGGGTTTCTGCTGAACTTCATCATGTGCAAGGACACGAGGCTCCCCAGTTCTCCTTCCAGAGCTTGCTTGAAAGGTATAAATGCTTGGGGCCTTGAGCAGAGAAAGATCTAAAAGTGGTAATCCTGGCTTTTCCTGGTGCTTTGTTTCTTCTGCTTTTTAACCTCTGAAAGGAGATAAAATTCCTGAGAGATACAGTACTGGGCAGCACAATGTAGGCATCTGCTGCCCAGTATGAAAGTCTCAGGGGAGACCATGTACAAGCTGGGCTGAGTGGGGAAATCATCAAAACCAACACTGGCTACCACTGTAGACTTGTATCTTTGGGAATCGAGACCTTTAGTTCTGTTGGCTTCTTCAGGATTAAGGGCATTAAGTAATTTTAATGTGTTTTTTCACTCCCATAGAACCACAGGTGTTTCTCTGCATATACATATACTTGAAATACAAACATGATGAGACATGGGACTGGAATTCAGTACCACAGTTAGGTCACAAAAAAGAATTACTCCGTTAGCTTTTGAATTTCCTTAAACACCACACGTATGAAAAATTTAGTGACACTTTTTTTCATGCAATCTTGTTCCAAGTAAACAAAATGGATTATTTTTTCAGTAGCTTAATTCAGCTTTTTCTTTGCATTTCTATGTTTAACCAGAAGAAAAATTGCTTTAAGATAATTTTTTAGATGATGACAAATTCTGGCAGGTATACAGGATGAACAGAATATCCTTGAAAAAGGTATCATATTGTGGCAAGAGAATTAGTTTTAAATACATTTTCGAAGTTCAGAGACTCATTAAAAGGTTTCACAAATATGCTACTGTTGTCAAGCTGTGAGAATAAAGGGCAAAATATGGAGGCTAGCTAAAACCAGACACAGAAACACATTCTTGAAAGGAGCTGGAATGGTTAAAAGCATTTAGACAAAATGGTATACACAGGTCACTTTTAGCTTTCTGTCGGAGGACTTTGTTGTTTATCCGTTTATACCAGCTGTAAAGTAGCATACAAGTTGAGCAATACATTGTAAGTGGATTGGTGCTGAGAAGTAATCATCATGAAACTGCTAAATGACTGACTTCTTTTCTCTGTCTTATATTGAAATAACCTTTCGCACAGGGAGAAATGCATATTACTTCCCTGTTTACTTTCCTTGGGTTTATAGGTAAATTCCATAGCACGCACCTGCAGTGCAACACCTCTGATGGACCCTCTCTGTTTCAAGCACATATGGCTTTTCATGCATCTAAGTATTTTTGCACATGAAGCGACTACTTTCCTTGAGCCACTCCCTTTGCTAGAAGCATCTTTTCCTTCCTGCTGGTCCTTCTCCTGGTTTGAAGGCAAGGTCAGGGAGTGAAGGGGAACAGATGGTAACATTGAAGAGAGTTGGAAGTCTTGGAGCCAAGTTGTCTTCTCAGTTCACACCTTCTCGTTCAGTAGCCAGCTGCCTCAGGCTCCCCCATGCCTGGTATATTTTACCTCAGCAAAGCTGAGAAAGGAAAGTGACATTCCTTGAAGACTAAAAATCACTCAACTAAAAATGCTTCAAAGAACGAAAGATGGTTTGAATAGACAAATATAAAAAGTGGCTGGAAGGCAAAAGCCAGGCTTGAGGATCAGGTACAAAGCAGTGGGAAATGATGGAGCTGCAGAGTAGTGTAAGACAGGAGCAGGTATGTCCTGTAAGAAGCGTTCGCTGAGGTTGTACTCACGTTTTTGTCCAAAGACCCTTCAAATGTAGGCTGTTCTGACTCTTGAGGATCTTCATTCATTATGTTACCAAAAATGTACATGTATCATGTCATGAAAGAAGTGCAGGTCTGGTCATATGACGGGAGAGTGGCTTGCAGGTTGGCTTGCGTCCTTGAAGACTACTTGTACGTCCCACATCCCAGGCACGTCACTGGAAGGCAGCTGTGCTACATGTTCCCAAATCATCTCTGTAGGACTCTGGCTGCCCAGGGTCTGCAAATGTAAGAAGTCCCTTAAAACTTGTAGACAGTGCACAGAAGCTCACAGAACACAAGTGTCCAAAAAGGTAAGAATTATTTATCAGTAACTAACTATAAGCACTGTGAAATTCTGCTCAGCCATGGGCTAGGTGTTGCCAGCCATCTCTTCCGTGCTTCATCCTGCTTTTGTAATCTTACCGGACACTGCCAGGCCCAGTGTGGGAGGTGTAAGCTGGGCAGTGCACAGAAATTAGAGATGAGCAAACTAGAGATCTGCAGAAGAATTTAAATCAAAAAGAGGAGTGGGCAATGAGAAAGCAAATGCAGTACAACTATAAAGGAGGTGCAAATAGCATGAAATGGGCAACTATTAAAGTAAGGAGGTAATTGCTAGAGACAGTAAAAAAGGCAAGATTGGGTTGTTGTTTTAGGCATGACCAAATCAAATGGTGTAGCCTACCACTGGAGTTGGTAGTGCACCGCTTGAAATATTTATAAAGTTACTTATTAATTTAGCAGAATGTATGCTCATCTTTTGGTACGTATACTATTTAATAAGAAGTGTAAACAGCTTTAGGTACTGGAAGGCTGCTATAAGGTCTCCCCGGAGCCTTCTCTTCTCCAGGCTGAACAACCTGAACACCCTCAGCCAGTCCTCAAAGCAGAGACGCCTCAGCCCTCTCATCATCTTCATGACCCTCCTCTGGATTTGTGCTGCAGGCTCCAGAGCTGGATGCGATACTCCAGGTGGGATGTCACCAGAGTAGAGTAGAGGGGCAGAATCATCTCCTTTGACCTGCTGGCCATGTTTCTTTTGATGCAGCCCAGGATGCGGTTGGCTTTCTGGGCTGCAAGTGCACGTTGCTGGCACGACACCCCCAAGTCCTTCTCCTCAGGGCTGCTCTCAATCCATTCTCCACCCAGCCTGTATTTGTGCTTGGGATTGCCCCAACCCACGAGCAGGACCTTGCACTTGGCCTTGTTGAACTTCATGAGGTTCACACAGACCCACCTCGGAAGCCTGTCTCTCTGGATGGCACCCCTTCCCTCCAGCGAGTCGACCACACCACACAGCTTGGTGTTGTTGGCAAACTTGCTGAGGGTGCACTCGATCCCACTGTCCATGTCACCAACAAAGATGTTAAACAGCACTGGTCCCAAATACTGACCCCTGAGGAACACCACTCATCACTGGTCGCCACTTGGACATTGAGCTGTTGACGGCAAGTCTTTGAGTGCAGCCATCCAGGCAATTCCTTATCCACTGAGTGGTCCATCTGTCAAATCCATGTCTCTCCAGTTTAGGGACAAGGATGTCATGCGGGGCAGTGTCAAATGTTTTGCATAAGTCCAGGTAGATGACATC
>VFFE01006199.1:28003-52422 GCA_008921705.1 Burhinus oedicnemus
GGCACCCCTTCCCTCCAGCGAGTCGACCACACCACACAGCTTGGTGTTGTTGGCAAACTTGCTGAGGGTGCACTCGATCCCACTGTCCATGTCACCAACAAAGATGTTAAACAGCACTGGTCCCAAATACTGACCCCTGAGGAACACCACTCATCACTGGTCGCCACTTGGACATTGAGCTGTTGACGGCAAGTCTTTGAGTGCAGCCATCCAGCCAATTCCTTATCCACTGAGCGGTCCATCTGTCAAATCCATGTCTCTCCAGTTTAGAGACAAGGATGTCATGCGGGGCAGTGTCAAATGTTTTGCATAAGTCCAGGTAGATGACATCAGTTGCTCTTCCCTTACCTACCCATGCTGTAACCCTCTCCTAGAAGGCCACCAAATTTGTCAGGAGTGACTTGCCCTTGGTGAAGCCATGTTGGCTGTCACCGATCTGTTCCTTATTTTCTACGTGTCTTAGCAGAGTTTCCAGGAGGATCTGCTCCATGATCTTGCCGGGCACAGAGGTGAGACTGACCAGCCTGTAGTTCCCCAGATCTTCCTTTTTTCCCTTTTTTAAAATGAGGGTTATGTTTCCCTTTTCCAGCCATCAGGAACTTCACCAGACTGCCACAACTTCTCATCGCTCGATCTTTCTGGTCAGGTGGCCTGTAGCAGACCCCCACTGTAATGTCACCTGTCCCTGCCCTCCCTATAATCCTGACCCATAAGCTCTGTTCCCATCTCTGGAAACACTGAAGGTCAGGTTGGACAGGGCTCTGAGCCACCTTCTAGGTATGGATGGCATGCAGATTTATTTCACCTGTATATTGCTGTTCATAAGATTTCTGATTTTTTTTTTCTTTACTTTCTGAACTTTTCTGCTGCTGTAGGGACAAAGCAAAGCAGGCTAAGAGTAAAAGTCTGAGAAATATTGGGTGGTCTCCTGATGGGATATTACCCGTCTGTGTACAGGAGATGCATGGGAATGTATCTAAGAACTTCAGTCCTGCAGTGCATTCCTGGGCAGGTACAAAGGATCAGTGTGAAGACTGATGTGTTTGACCTCCCTCCTGCAAGAAGCACATGGCAGAAAACCAGTCCATGGATCTAGAACCCTGAGTGTAATACTAAGTAAAATCTTTTAATTTTTTTTTTTCTCAAACTGAAAGAAAATGTTTGATCAAGGGAGATGGCAGAGCTTTATATAGTCTTCAACAGCTCTAAGTGTCACTAAAAATGAAAACTGTGTTTGAAAAATTGAATCTTTGGTAGTTTGGACCTGCATTTTTTATTGAAATTGAATAGAAAAGGTAACATTTTTTTCTTTAATCCAAGTATAAAAGTATAATTTAGTGAACACTTGTTCCAGCAAACAGCTGACCTCTGATAGGAGGTATCATGAGTTAACTGAAGCTGATTTTGTTAGACAAACTTCTTTAGGTTTCATGTGCCTGACATTTTTTGTACTGTGTAAGACAAATTCGATCCCATGTATTCTGTCTCAGTGATACATGGTCAAGGGCCGAGGCAATAGTTTTCCATTTTCTGCTGATGTGAGAACAGCAACGGATTGCTGATATGCTATCAGGAATGCAGCCTCATGCATCAGCTTATTTATAGTTTTTTGCAGTACTTTATTTTGCAGCAAACTTCCTGCTGCTTTGATGTTAGTATGTGAAATAGAAAGTAGAGGTAATCTAAGACGTATTTTGTACAGAGGACAAAGTAGGGTCAGAGAAAGCAGGTTGTTCAAGACTGTGTCCAGTTGTGTTTGAGTATCTCAAAGAATGGAGGAATCTATAACCTCGCTGGGCAACCCCTGCTTGACCACGCTCACAGTGAAATTCTTTTTCTTTATATTTAAATGGAATTTACTGTACTTCAATTCATGCTCATTGCTTCTCATCCTACCACCAGGCACCACTGAGAAGAGTCTGGCTCTGTCTTTACTCTGTCCCATCAGATGTTTGTACACATTGATGAGATCCCCCTGAGCCTTCTCTTCTCTGGGCCTCTCCTCATATAAGAGATGCTCCAGTCCCTTAATTATCTTAGTGGCCCTTTGCTAGACTTGCTCCAGTATGTCCATTTCTCTCTTGTATGGGGGAGGCCAGAACTGGAACCTTCACCCCAGGTGTGTCTCACCAGTGCTGAGTAGAGGGGGAGGATCACCTCCCTTGACCTGCTGGCGATGCTCCCCTGAACACAGCACCAGGCCATCTTTGCTGCGAGGGCACAGCGCTGGCTCATGGTCAATTTATTCACCAGAACCCCTGTCTCCTTTTCTGCAAAACAGTTTTCCAGCTGCCTGGGCTCCTTGGTCTGTAAAAAGATCTTATTTTTCAAGAATTTAGAGGCAGGATTATGATCCCATAGCTGCTTCTTAACCACAGCGTGTGATAGCTCCACTGAACACATGGCATTGTTTTTGCTTTTGTCAGGAAGTCAGGAACAGTAGAGCTGTGAATAGCAATGTTCAGGCTTACATCTCTGTATTAACATATGAATACAATCGGCTGTATTTACTATTGTCCTCCAGTTTGTTTGCTCTTCTCAGGAAGTGCTTTGGCAGCTTCTGATTCTGTTTCTGGACTCTGGCCTTTTGTCTCTGTTCTGCTGTAGTGCTGTGAACTTTTGCAGAAAGAGGACTCCTTATTTCCTTCGTCTCTAGACCCAAGCTGTGTTTTTCTGCAGGAGGAAGGTTGGAATATACCAGCAGGAATCATGAGTTATGTCAACTATTGCAGTTTGTTTGCCGTTTGTATCATAGCCAAAATGAACAGATCGGTACAGCCTGGATGAAGTGTAATGAGTAGAACATTAGACCAACAATTGGCCTGTTTCTAGCTGGTCTGTATTTCTCCTTATCAGATGAGGAGAAACAGTAGAAGTGCAATACAATGACTCCAGCGAGCAGATTAGCAGGATAGGATTATGGGCTGTTGTGCCCTAAGTGACCTATAACTCCATTAGGATTTCACATAGACCAACCGAGGAAACCATTTCAACAGAACTTTCAGATTTACTTCAACCCAGACTTCTTTCCCTGTCGTGGATGGGAATATCTGACACGGTTACAATTTAGTGGCAATTCAAAATTTATTAATGATTTGAGACAGAGTTTAGGTTTTAACAGCACTTAATCATTAACCGATTTAAGGATTTACAAGACAATTTAACAAAATAATTGAACGGCAACTTAACTGCAGATTCAAAAATGGCAAGATTCACACTAACTTACCATAAGGTATCCTAAATCAATACGTACACATATAAGCATAAACATACAAGCACACACCACTTGAGGGGTCACACACACACCTACACCCGAGTTTTTAACTACTGTGACCAAAGGTCCCTTCACAACAGGCGACTCCAATGAGCCGACGAGTGTTCCTTTTACGCATGCATGGACAAATATTTGGATCCAGTAAAGTGTAAGAACATCCACAATCATAAGAGCTAATGTGTATATAGAGAGGTGGATGAAAGAGAGGCTAGCCTATAGTTAAAATTTCCTTCTTTGAGTTTGGAGTATCTACTGACAATGCATCGGCATTCCTCTGCAGGCGATAACCGAGACTCGAGGGGGGTTGACTCACCCTGACCTTTTAATCGTCGAGGTGTTTGCCTCAGCGGTGTCCTGACTCAGGGGAGATGCTGGTCACAGCCCACTGCAATCCAGGAGATCTCAAAGGGTCTTGCTAGAACCACTACTTTTAGGGTCCGAGATAATTGACTTCCGTCAGGTATTTTTCCATTCCGGCTCAGCTCGGACAGTGAAATATTCTGGTACTTTCCACCAGTTGTGCAAGTCCAGAACTTGCTAGATCTGCAATTATTACTAAATCATTACCCTCCCTTTGGATCATGATCCAGGTACAGATGTACTGGGCTGTCAGGGGGTGATAGTCCCAAGTGATAGGGGAAACAGGAGCCAGGCACGTTAAAGGAGTGCCTCAACACTCCGGCCCTTTATCATTCACAGTTCATGCCTGATGTCTCCTAGGCTGGTATGTGGCCCAGGAACCGGGAATCACACCAAGCACCAAGCGGCCAAAAGGAGGGAGGGTTGCACTACCACCTTCCCTTTTTTATAAACTTTGTGATTTAAAGGACTGAAGGAAGCCTTGTTGGCAAATTCAGCTAAGGAGCATAGCAGTAGATTGAGGGAAGACATTGGTAAACCAGAGCAAGCTCAACAGAGGCCCCCAGATGAGGTTCACTTAGGGTATGTTACAAATACGTGGTGTTAATTTACTTCTGATACCTGACATAATCCCATTTATGATGTACTGTTTGTGTACAAGCAGCAGGGAACTCAGCCTGTAATTTCAAGTGGAAACCATCAGAAATATAAACATTTATGAGACTAGAGCTCTTTGCTGAGGGTTTTATCAGAAAGCCTGCTATGAATTTGCTGCCTCACTGTGCAATGTGTTACCGTCTGCTTAATTAAGTCATTAGCTACAAGCAGTAAAGAAATGAAATTGGGATGGTGGGGGATACGAAATATGTAAAATCACCAGTCTGGTTCCAAAGGTGATGCTGGGCCTGCACATATAGTTGAGATAATTTATAATAAGAGCAGTAGCACAAATTATCCAGGAAATAGAAACTTTACCATTCATACATAACCATTCTGTAAAGATCAGGTAGTCATAAAAATGTTGCATAAGAAACCATGCATAACATGGGCTAGACTGACCGGGGGAACCTCACCCTTTTACAGGACTATAAATTCTGATGCTCTGCTTTATTGGCATCTCTTGACAACATGGGTGCCACCAAGAACTTGCTGTGGTTATTCCTCTTCAGTACAACACTCCTGGATGCCACTTCAGGTAAACCTCTTAAAATCTTTAAAGAACATTTTTTTTAAGATAAAAAGTTCCTCATTTGCTCCTTTGTCTTCTTTCCTTAACAGTTACAAGTACTGTGACCAAAACTGTCACTGTGTCAATGTCTTCAGGTGTGTCTGCATTTTTCATGTTTTCTGTCTATGCGTTACTTTTGGGATGTACTAGTTAATATCCCTGTTTGGGAGTCTAAAGCTGCCTGGTGGTAGGTGGGACAGCTAGAAGCAAGGTGCTGTGAACCACATGTCCCAGAGCAGGGCATTGGTCTGCCAGTCCTTGGGGGTTTCGGGCAGGTGACACACAAACCTGGAGAGAACAAAGATCTAAGGTGGATTGCACTGTGTCCCAAAAGATGCATGTCTCTATGGCAATCATGCCTCATCTGAATTTGTTCATCAATTGCATTGTCAAATATAGTCTTCCACTAAAAGCAACCATTTACAAGAAGAATCATAGAATCGTAGAATCACAGAATGGTTTGGGTAGGGACAGTCATTTAAAGGTCATCTAGTCCATACCTCTGCACTAAACAGTAACATTTTCAACTACAACATGGCTCTGAGACCTGTCTAACCTGACCTTCAAAGTTTCCATGAATGCAAAATCTACGGCCTTTCTGGGAAATCAAAAAATTAGGGCTTCTTTGCTTGAAGAGAAAATATTTTGCAGACTTGTTTAAAGATTAGGTTTTTCTTCGCTCCCACCATGGAAGACCACCCCGCCGAGACCCCCAAGCTCTCCAGTGCCCATGTGGCAGGGTGGCACCAACATCCCCAGATCTAGGAGAAAACCTGGCCATGCTTCTTCATCCACAAGGCCACCACTTGCTTCTTTCTCTTCCTCCCCAACAGGTGGCACAAGCACGACTCCACACAGCTTCACGGAATCCGCACCTCCAGGTGGGTCTGAATTTGTCATGGTTTTTCTGGCCGCTACTGTTGGCGGTGCCGGCTGGTGGTTCACGGGGTGGGGTTTGGTCTTCTCCATGGGAGAGCAGAGCCAGGGAAACGCACAGCCTGATTACGCAGAGGGTGACAGTCCCGGTAGCCTGAAACTGGTGCAGCATTGCCAATGCCCCGGCGAGGGAAGGTGCCTGCGTGCTGGAGGGTTTTCCCATGTTTTCCCTGTCTCCTCCTCTCCAAGGTGCCTCCCTGAGCCTGGTGAACGGCACGAACCGGTGCGAGGGGCGCGTAGAGATTTACCACTACGGGGGTCGGGGCACTGTCTGTGATGACGACTGGGACCTGAGCGATGCCGAGGTTGTGTGCCGGCAGCTGGGATGTGGCTTTGCTGTTTCTGCACTATCATATGCCTACTTTGGACAAGGCACTGGCAATATCTACCTGGATGACGTGCACTGCACAGGGAATGAGTCCTCCCTCTTCCAGTGCAGCCACCGTGGCTGGGGCGTCCACAACTGTGGCCACAGCGAAGATGCTGGTGTTGTGTGCTCAGGTACCGTTGCTGTTCCTTCCTAAATTTGGGGACGCTCTCAAAGAGTGGCCCTTTTTGGCCGCAAATGTGTTGGAGATGCGTTCCAAGAATGTGGTTTTTGTTGCTCCCGCCATGCAAGACCACCCCGCCGAGACCCCCAAGCTCTCCATTGCCCATGTGGCAGGGTGGCACCAACATCCCCAGATCTAGGAGAAAACCTGGCCATGCTGCTTCATCCACAAGGCCATCACTTGCTTCTTTCTCTTCCTCCCCAACAGGTGGCACAAGCACGACTCCACCATCGACTGCTCCAGGTGTGTCTGCTTTTATCATCGGTCTGATGCATTTTTTTGGAGGTGTATTAGTTACTGGTTTATGGGTTGGAGTTGGTTTTGTTGCACGTTTTAACACTTTTAGGTAAAATCATTACTGATACTCATTGTTTACGTCCTACATACCGGTCCCCTATGTCTGTCTCATTCTCTTGCTGTGGGTGGATTTCAGACTGTGTTGATTTTGTGGGAAATTATTTCTTTCTTCTCTGCTTTTTATGTTCGTTGGGCCAGCACCTCTTGCTTTCGCTCATACGTATGTATACCTTAAGCCTAGCAAATGCAAAGTAGCGAGGGAAAGTCAGAGTTCTCTGAAGAGATCATCACACTTGTAGCCTAAGTGTGGAGAGCACAACCATTCAGTTTCTCTGGAGATTTAACCTCCTGTTGTTATTGTTTGGGTACATAAAATGTATTTTCATTTAATCAGAAGTAAATCTAAATTAACCACATCCATATCTTATTCTCTTTCTTTTCTTTCAGCTAGAAAATATATTTGTGGTGACTTACTTTTTAATTCCTCTGGAACACTTCAGAGTCCTTTTTATCCTTTGAATTATCCAGATAATGCAGATTGTTTGTGGCAAATACAAGTAACAAATAATTTCCGCATTATGCTCACATTTGGAAATATTCAGTAAGTAAACCACTTGTTGTTTGGGCAATAAATGCATCTCAAATCTCAACTACAATAACAGTTCCCAAACACATTTCCCATGCTTATAAGTGAATCATTAATATTACATGGGAATTGTGTGAGTGCAGTATCTTAATTTATTTTTCATTCAACACTTAAAACTTGAACTTTATCAAATGCTTTTTGTTATATATTCATGTTTCGTCCTCAGGTTGCAAGGTGGATGCCAGAATGACTATATTGAGATCTATGATGGGCCACCCAATACTTCTCCTCTGCTTGGAAGAATTTGTTCTAGTTCTAGTCTCACTTACACATCATCCTCAAACTTTATGACTGTCAAATTTCACAGTGACTCCAGATATTCCAATAGAGGGTTTCATGCTACGTATCATTCCTTTCCAGCAGACCAGAACACCAGTAAGTTTCCATTCTGTTTGTAATGTTTTCTTTGCTCAGGAGCTTTTAAACTGTTTTTATTTGCTAAATAAGTATTTATTAATGTTGTTGAACAACTCTTACATAGATGATATTCCCACTTGAATTTCATAACCAGTTATTGACTCATCACTTTCAGACAATAATTATTATTTCATTTGGAAAAAGCCTTCAACTATCAAATTAACTGCCTTTTGACATTTTTTATGATGGCCAGTCTAAATTAATCTTTCTTCTTATCATATCATGATTCATAAATTTTTTTCTACCTTTGTGGACAGATTTTCATAGAATCGTAGAAATATAGGTTAGAAAGGACCTTTGGAGGCTTACTAGTCCAACCTCTCACAACATAGATATTGCCAACACCAGGTCAGGTCCATTATGAATTTGTCTAGCGGGGTCTCTAGAAACATTCAAAGGATGAAATCTTCAAAGCCACAACTTCTCTGGGTGACCTGTTCCAGTACTGTCCTGCAGTCCCAGTGGGAAAGTTTATCTAATGCGCACTCACAATCCCCTGGGTACAAACAATGGCTGTCACATTTGGCTCCATTGTCTTTGTGGCTGCCTTTCAAAAGGCTGTGTGTTGCCAGTAGGTCCCTGTCATCAGATGTCTCTCTCTACCAAAGACCAAACTCTCCCTGGGATCATTGCTTTTCATGTCACGGACTTAGTGACACATCATGAAGAAGGTTTCAGGATCCCCTCCCACCCAGACAGTGTTTCTGCAAGCCAGCGTGTGTATTTAGCTCTATAGCTTCCACAACAGCTTTTGGATTCTTGTTCTGGAAAAACTCCCATTTCTTAGCATTTCTGCGTGAGTGGTGATACAGGCTCAAGGTCTCAGCAAAAGCGTATTGTAAGCTACATATTTTTGTCAGGAGAGTAACTGAAGGCCAGCTGAAGTTTGTCAGAGACTATGGCTTATTCACATCTAAATCTGAAGTGTAAAAAAAAGCGTTTTGGCTTATGAATTCTCTCTCCTAAATGGTAGCAGCTACTGCATTTGTTGAAGTTGTAACATGCAAGGATTATCAAGTACCTGAAATCACTAATAATTCCTATTTTCTTCCTTAGCCCTTGTGTGCTTGCCAACCCACATGCGAGCTGCTGTAGACAGACACTATCTCGAGTCACAGGGCTACTCGGTGCGGAACATCAGTTTGTCTGACCCTAATTGCAGACCAACAATTACATCAACCGAGGTTATATTCAATGTTCCATACAACAGCTGTGGTACACGTAGACAGGTTGGTGTCAACATATTTTGGAGAGCTCTCTAAGTCGGGGCATGGAAACTTAATAGACATTTGGAAAACTGTCATGATTTGCAAAGGGTGTTGTAGCCCACAGGTATTCAAAATACAGAAAAGAAGCCTGTGTTTCAGGAGGCTAAGGTTTGTTAAACATTCCTACTTATCCTTCCCAGGGTTTAGGTAATACCTCTATCTCTTCCAGAGTGATGTTCTAGAGAACAAAGTATAGGACAGAGTTAAGTGAAAAAATCCATCCAGGATGTTTGGGGTTTTTGAGTATGACATGTTCTTTCTGACTAATACTAGGACCCAGCACATACAGGAGTTTACAGTATACACTGTGAACGTGGCTACATGCAATAATTTTGTATTCATCAAATGTGTCAAATAGGGCGACAATGAAACAATCACCTACTCCAATGTGATAAAAGTGCCTGGTTCTGGTCAGATCATCAAGAGGCAAAAGGATCTTCAGTTGCACATCAACTGCAAAATGCTCCAGAACACCTGGGTGCAAGTAATGTACATTGCCAATGACATCATTAATGTCAGCGAAACCCAGTATGGCAGATACAATGTGAACTTGACATTCTACAATTCCTCATCTTTCCTGTGGCCAGTGCGTGATTTTCCATACTACGTTGACCTGAATCAGAATTTGTTCCTTCAAGCTTCTCTTCACAGCTCTGACCTAAAACTGACCTTGTTTGTGGACACATGCGTGGCATCACCTGATCCTAGCAATTTTAAAACTCTGACCTATGAATTGATCAGAAGTGGGTAAGAACTTCCTAAAGAATTACTTAAAAAGTATCTGTATGAATAGTTCTAAGAGAGCTTAATTTATGAAGGAGGTGGTTTAGGGCAAGTGTACTTTGGTTACAATTCTCAATGCAAATATACTTCTAAGAAAGACTTTTTGGCAAAGCCTGAATGAAATATAATATGACAAAGAAATGCCATTCAGAAGTTGCAGTCAAGCACTGAGATTTCACTCAGGGAGGCAGTGGAGAAACTGAGGTCTGAATTTGGTTCTGAAATAGATGTACGAAACGTAGGGATGTCAATGGCTCTACATTTCCGTACATCAGAATTAGAGTTTTGCAGCACCGTAGCTAGCATACAAAACAGTCTATTCAAAAAGAAGATAAATTCCTTAGCCTTTTCTTGCTATTCTAAAAACCTAAACCATTTTTCTTAATTCAATACAAAACATGACTTTTGATTTGAAATGGAAAAGTTGTGGATTCTCGCAAAGAATGCAAAACCAGGGAGCTAGAAGCATTAAAGTGTGGCTGTCGGTGTCCCATTTTGTCCCAGGAATGAAAGGCTCATGCTAATTTACTTCCCTTCTGTGCTAGGTGGGATTTGAATTTCCCTGACCCCTGGGAGGGTGTTCACATCAGTAGCCTTAGCGGTGTAGTAACCTACTGCTAAGCTGGAAGCTAATGAAGTGACACAGTGCCTCCTGCCTGCTGGGGGAACGTCCTCCCTTCTACACTTTATGTGAATCTTCGGAAGGTTCTCCTCTCGTTGGGGTTTCTTTTTATGTTATCTACAAAAATATATATTCGTTAAGCAGGACACAGAAGGACCGCCCTCCCAGGGATCGGAGGCAAAGAGATTCTAATCGTTTTCCAGTTCATTTTCATGCATGTGAGAAGGAACTGTGTCAAAAGCAAATGTATTTACAGAATCTAAAATCAATAATATCCACCTCTAATATCAAAGGTGCTGGAATATCACTGCGATATAAAATAAACTAAGAATGAGAGGACTTAAAATTTATTAAGGAAATGAGCACAATGGAATTTTTTTGACATGCAAAGATAATGACAATTTTAAAATGTTCTACAGCAACAATTGTGGGACAATTATCATGTTCTTTTTGCATGGTGGTTGAATTAAACCAGAGTGACTAGGATCTAAGGTAACTTCTAAGGCTAGTAATTCTTAGGAAGCAAAACTCATTGACAGGAGAGTTAATCTAGCAGCTTGGTCTGTGAAACATCCGGAGACCTCTATCAGGTGTCGAGATTCCCCAAGCAAGGTACAAACATCAAAAGACTAAAGAGCACATTTATTTCCACAAAAAGATGTGTATTAGAATTAGTTTTGTCCTTTAGAGAGCAGAATGGGGCCCTTTCTCTTTCTGCAACAACCTGTGAACAGCTAATCCTGTTTGCAAATACAAAACAGGTCCTCACCTGTACCTGACACACAGAAACCAGCAGAACCACTAGTTATTTTCAGCTATTCACGTTTACTCAAACTTTGTTAAGCTATGAAATTTCTGTGCTGTATACATTATTGTGGTAGAAATCACTGCCGCCATTACTTATTTTTGTTTCTTATTTTCTCTCCTTGCTAAAAATATACTTTTTTTTTTTTTTAATCCTTTTGAGTTCTCTTATACTTTTACCTTCTGGATTTATATTTGAACTTGAAGCATATTGCACAGAGATTATGATATAGTGTTTCTATTCACAATAGCTAATCTGTTAATTTTATGTCTTTCCAGGTGTGTTAAAGATTCTACCTACACTTCTTACAATTCATCATACAGCCATGTTGCTCAGTTTGCATTTAATGCTTTTTCGTTCGTTAATCGATACCCGTCAGTTTACCTGCAGTGTGAGCTGGTGGTGTGCAGGGAGAAGGACTACTCTTCCCGCTGCTATCAAGGCTGTGTTAGTAGGTTCAAGAGGGATGCAGGTTCCTCCCATGAAAAAGTGAATGTGGTTATTGGACCTGTCCAGCTTCGGGAAGCTCACGCTGAGAGCAGGAACGCTGGTAAGTTTAAATAACAAATAACGTAAGTCTCTGTACATTACTGTGTGTTTGCGTGTCAGTTCACACATGAAATCCAGCTCTGAAATATGCCTTTGCTGGTTTATTCATAACTCTACTATAATTTTTCAGGGATTTTTTTTAAAAAACCTATTTTTATAAAATTGTTTAATATCTCTTACAAGTTATTTCCTTTCTGTCATAGCTTAGATCCATTATTTGTTCTGCACATGTCAAATGGCAATCAATTCAGTTCTGTGGGAAGAGGGATGAGATGTAACTCCTCTCCCCACAGGATTTATATTAATTTTTCAAAGCTGTCTGTGCCTTATTGGCATGTTTCTTATTTATTAGCAACCAATCTGTAGGTCTCCTCGGAAATGTTGTTTCCCAGTGTCCCATAGCTAGTGTTTCCAGTATCGGAAAACAGCATCTTATAGTCTTAGAGTGTAATCATTACAAATTCTTAGTTGCTCTTTAATTTCTTGCAATAATCTTTACTTGTTTGGCATGGCCGCGGGATCATTTGTGAAACAATATGCAGTAAAACAATTTGGTTTCTGATCAGAAACATTTTAATTCAAGGTCTCTTTGCCTAATCACCTTTGAGATAACTAGCTCAGGAAACCAGAGGTAAGCATCTCTCTTTCTCTTTTGAGCACAGATCTGGCCTCTAACACCCAAGTAAAAGGGGACTCTCAGAGCTCAGTGTCTGCTGCCAGCTCCCACGCTCCTCTGGCTGTGACCGTCGTGGTGCTCGTAGCTGTTGTTCTCACTGTGGGAGGATTTCTTCTGAAGCGCAAACTGCAGGAACCCATCCCCTACCAGATAATGTGAGAGGCAACCCAAGGCTTGCAGGTGGAAGGTGCTGATATTTTCACCAGTCATGCTTCATGATTTGGTTTTGCAATCTGCATAGAGGGTAACTCTTACTTGGCTATTCCATCATCCAATCTTGTTTGAAGAATGCGCTGTACTAAGGTAAAACCCGGTGTTACCACAAACTAAACTTATAAAGGAACTTGGCTTTAAAATCCTCATACACCTAAGGTCTAAAGAAAGGCTGATTCTTCCATCCCAGCATCCATATAAGCTACCATCTTCAATGTTGGACATTTCGGAACATCTTGGTTGAGCTCCTGGTTGAGTGTGTGTCTGAGAAGACAGATTTAGGTTACCTGAGAAAGAACAACTGACTTATTTTGCCTTTGTTGTTATGCGGATAGAACACCTTTGTAGCACCATGAGATACTCTGGAAAGCAGTCCAAGAGAAATGTTTCTTTGCAGTAAAAATATCTCAGTAATGAGCCATGAATGAAAATGCACAAGAGGTGCACTGAAGGAACTGCTTGTGTACAGCGTTCCTTATTTTGGGGTGTATGGTTCTTCACAGTTACATGTTTCTAGGAGAAAATGTAGGCCATTTATAAAATTTTGTATAGACGATGAATATAATCAAATCTATTATGTAATATGTAATTAAAAAAGAGCAGAAAAGAAAGCGGGTTTTGAGCAATACTTCTTTATATTTACTTGCAAATATACCATTTGTGTGTCTGAACTCCCAGCTAACTCATTATCAGGTTGGAGAATGTGGCTTCTGACAAAGTGACTTTGCCAAGCAATGATTTCTGCTCTTTTTCTTACGCATTTCTACACCTCTAATGGGGGGGTGGAGAGAGAATGTACGTAAGTCACCATAAGGAAGTGTGACCTGTCCCTATCCCCATGCAAAAACAAAACAAAAACAATAAAAAAGGAAGAACCTGTTTGGAAGAAGCTACTTACTACAGGTGGAAAGGTCACTGGTATTTGACTGAGAAATGCTGTTCTTTAGATTTTCTTGTTTTCTAGCCAGCTCTGACAGAGGCAAGTTCCTTGGGAACAGTATAATCTACTAGTGTGAGGTGACCGAGAGACAAGGTAGTGACGTGTAGGGAAGGTGAGCTGTGCTCTAGGGTGATATCCTGACCTGACGAGGAGGATACGAGCAGCTCTGACGGGAATCACCATTACAGCCTGTACCATTTCTTCCTGCAAGCTGCCTTTTCCTGGTAACCCCGGGCAGGCCTCTCATCATCTCTCCATGCTGTGGAGAAGGGACCACACAAGCAGAGAGTGGAAGTGAATTTTGCTGTCCACACATGAGGAATAAAGATTGAGGAGGGTCCTCCCTTCCTTTCTGCCTACAGCCAGCTTTGAAGGGCAGAGCAACCCAGGAGGTTGACCTGCTTTTCATGTAGTCCTGTTGTGTGGACCAGAGATTGTCCAAGCTTGGAGGAACCCAGCAACCTGCTCAGCACAGTGAAGACCTTCCTGGACCTGAGCTTTCCTACCTCTCTAGAAGAGGACCTTCCCCTCCGCTGTTACCAGACCTGCTGTTTTCTCTCCTGCACAAGCTCCTGCTGTGGCCTTGCTGCTGTGGTTATGCTACCCCACCATTTTTCAGGGCATAGCTTGATGACACTTCTTCTACTTCTTCTAGTCTCAGAATATTATTGTGATCAGACAGGCAGAAAGATCCTAGACCTAGGATGTTTGAGCCTCAAACCTGCAACATGTCTGTTATGTTCAGAGCTGAGTCTTCCCATATTATTCTGTGCCACGGGTCCTAGGCAGAGATATACCAAATTTGTATCAGAATGCAAGGTAGAAGTACCAAGTTCAGCAGTTTCCATATTAAATGTTGCTGTAGAAAACACCATTAAACTGTTCAAGTACTTGATGTCTCAGACTTATCCTCCCTATTTCCTGTCTCCCTTCTTGATCCACAAGTATTCTAGAAATGCAGGATTCAAGAAAACTGGCTTTGGTGATGAGGAAAAGGTCATGCTCTAAAGTACGTATGACTGGTGAATGGTGTCTGTGCCAAGAACCTTCCTTCCCACCTCCTGCCCCATCACATTCAGGAAAGCTTCTGCTGGTAAATCTAATGGATTTGACTCTCAGTGGTAGACAGTTCTGATCCACTTGCATCCTCACCATTAAAGAAATGCAAATCAATTTGCAATGGCGTGCTTCACATTTCACATGCAACAGAACCCAAGAGGCCATCGAGGAACTTGATAAATTAGACTAAGCTGCCTCATTACATCTTAATGCATGGATTCAAACTATCATTTCTTTGTGCAAAAGTCTGTGGACACCCTCATTCCAGTCTAGATACTTTCTTATAATCACAGGTGAAAGCTGATTAATCTTGTATATGCTTTCAGTGGTTTTCATTTGGACCTCACAAAAGCCAGTATGTCTGCAGAAGTCTCCTAACAACAGCCAGTAGAAGAGAAAGTCGAAGCTCAGTGGAGCTTCTTTCACAGAGTAATGTGCTGAGAAACACTTCAAGCTGCCAGAAGTCCTAGAGAGCAAAAATGTATTACTGAAAGACACTTACCTAGCCAATGGGAAGGACGAAAACATGTGCTGTATGATATTTGCATTAATTAATTAATTAATTCAAGTTAATTGGAACACAAGACCTATCTATTCCTACTCTACAGAGGTTGTCTGATAGTCAAGATCTCTAGAAATATCTAGATCTTTGAAGTTTGTAGTAAAGAATTAATTAGTGAAGAATGTAGTGAAGAATTAATTAATCAGCGTTGTTCATTTACCTGGACAGTTTGACTTTGGTTTTTTTTTTTCACATGAACCATCTGGGAATCACTTTCTTGTTCCCCTACCTCCCCACCCTTTTCAATTATTACAAGAGTTTGGAGAAGAATTGCTGTCTATCACTTACTCTTGCTTCACTGATTGCAGTGTTTCATTGGTCAGTCAAATATACTGGATTTTTTCTGCTTCTTGCCAAGATGTCAAAACCAGAAGAATATGAATAGTGAATACCAGGTGTTGCGTACATTTCCTCATTCATGCGCGAATGTGGTTGTTTGTATAAAGAAACATATTTACCCTTCTCAATGTTCACTTTCAAGGCTTCCAGCATTATCTTTGGCCTCTTATGTTTTGCACTTCCTTCTTCCATTCCAGTAATGCTGGTCTTTGTGGAAAGACCTTCTAAGTCATTTTTCCCTTGGGCTCCTGGACTTTATGTCATCCTTGATGACTGCCCCTGGAGGCAATAAATTTGTAAATCACAACAACTGTGCCACAAATTTTAACTCCTGATAATGTCATCCAAGCCATGACGACTGTAGAGGTAGGAACCAGATGAAGAACAATATTCTGGCTATTCAGTGTTAGGATGGTCATGAACCTTTTCCTGTTAAATAATTAAAACACAGAA
The DNA here is from genome assembly GCA_008921705.1 of Burhinus oedicnemus. Lineage (NCBI taxonomy): Eukaryota > Metazoa > Chordata > Aves > Charadriiformes > Burhinidae > Burhinus > Burhinus oedicnemus. Next base: position 43,982 of record VFFE01006199.1, read on the forward strand.
GCACAGGAAAGTAACCACTCTGGCAAAAGAGTGATGAATGAGAATTAAGCATTATTTCATGTTGTTGAAGAGAACTTGAACATAAAAGTGGCAAAAAGGAATGGATTCGTATTGGGGCTGGAGGTGCTGACTTCAACTGCAAGGTTCTTTAGGTATCTCATAGTGATTTGTTTACAAGACTTGGCTCAGTCCCTCTCCTTAATTATCTGGAGCGAACTACCTATGTGTTGAGGCAAAGTTATCACTTACACACTATGATATAGGCTCCTCTCCACTTATGGCTGTGGCGCTCAAGCAAGGAAAACTAGCAAGAAATATTTCGTACCTCTCTCAGTCAGTTCCTCTTGCTGTCACTTAAACTCTCTTTCCCTGGGTCCTGGACTGGTAGCTCAGCCCAGGATCACAGATTACCTCCTCTCCTTTCCTCACCTTTCCACCAGATTGCCTCTCCAGTGCCTCCTACATTGGCCAAGAGGCTGCAGCCACCTCCTACCTTAACTTCTTGTTGTTGGCTCTGCTGTTGATGGCAGAGGAATTGATGTTGCAGTGGAGCTAGCCATTTTGATAGGATGCAACTGTCCCGATTAAGTGTGTCTCATGTTACATTCAGCAACAGCCACAGTTCTGGTGGGTTACGTTCAGAGACTCCCCCAATCATACTTGAACAGGACCACCAGGTCTTATCTTATTTTATTTGAGTATGCCAAACCTGTAAGAAATTCATGGCTCCCCAGGAAGACTTGCCTCACTAGTCGGAACCAAGATACGAAGCTCTTTTATTACTCTGCTGGAGGAAACCCATTTAAGTTTTGATATTTCACTACCTTCCCCAGACCTGCCAAGGAATGTCCCTGTAAAAGAAAAATACTGAGATTCATCAGCCAGAATGGAAAGGTGTCTTTGGATAGGAACTAATTTTCTTTGTACGACGAGATGATTGTGAAACTTACAGTAGCACAAATATTTCCTTCGAGGCAATGGAAAATGTTACTCTTGAGATATTATCTTTCTGCAAAACCCAGGAAGTTACAAAATCATGAATAACAAATCAAACATATTTTTCTTTCAGATCATAGGACTGTGGTTGTTTTATTATTTCTCACCTGTAGAAAGAGAAACCTTTAGAGCCACTCCCCTTCAGAAATAGACTATATATTCTGACTGTCTTTTCTGTCAGCAGCACTTGATAAGATGGGTACCACCATGATTTTGACATGGCTACTCTTGTTAGGTCCAGCAGTTCTGGAAGCCAACTCAGGTAAAGCACTTAGACTTGTTCCAGGGCGCATAAAAAAATTATAAAGACTGCTTGGGGTCCTCTCTTTTGATTCCACAGATAGAAATCGCATTCATGCTGGTATTGGTTTTGGGCAAAAGATTAAAGGAGAAATTGGATGAAAGAGATAACACAGTTTTGTTCTAGTAAAATTATTAACTATTCAATATAGTGAATAAGAATGATTTAAAGCATTTAGTGTTCATTTTGCTGCCACAGGGTAGTATTTGTCTTAGTGCCTTGTATCATTGCGATACTTGTGTCTGTATGTTATGAATGAGTCACTCTTCCAGTTCCAGAAATTTGATTTAGGAAATATTTTAAAATTTATTTTTTTAAATGTATATTTATTCCAGGGTGTGTGCACACATACATATGCTATATATTTAATATTGTTTGTATTATTTGATTCTTCTTGATCTTATGTACAATTTAATGAAATACAACAAGAAATTAATTTTCATAATCTAGCACTGTGGATAAATGAGGGAGACCTAAAAATAATGAAAGACATGAAATGCTTTTAGTTCAACTTTTGTTTGTCATTGACTTTTTCCTTACATGATTAGTTTCTATCTGCTAAGTGACTTAGGTGACTTTGAGCTAAATAGTTCTATGTATATCGCAGAATAATTGCAGATTATTTTTCTAACTAGTTATTTAAGTATCATTATGATAATTTATATTGCCATCATCCACCTCATCCGGTTTTCTTCATCTGTCCTCTGCTTGCCTGGTGATAAGCCATTTTGCTCTTGCTGCTCCAGTTCTCTCTGCTCTTGGCTTCATTCCCCAGCCCCTGCCTCTGTCTCCTGGGTCAAAGTGCTGTATTTGTATAATCACGGGCTTTTGTCTTTTTGACACCTTTAAAGTGTGAGGCAGGACACAACCTCTCTAATTACATGCTCAGCGGATGGTTATACTCTCACAGTGATGACAGACCCTGAATGAAAGCAAATAAAACTGGTTTAGATCAGCTTTAATTTCCTAATCCCACTCTGACTTTTTGCCAGGTTTGCTGTTTCACTTCTCAAAAATCCTATGAGTATGGTTCAAAAATGTCCAAGTAGGTATTTGAAGAAACAAATCAGATGTAAGTCAAGGGGCACTTCTGTATCTTCTCGCTTTGAACCATGGATTAAGTGCATAAATATAGGGACAAATTTACTTTGGGCACTGTCTTGACTGTTCTTCTAGTCCAACAACAAAGAATTCGATACAGTGAAGAAATCCTGGAGCTGTCAACTTCTTAGATTTGTTTTGCTTTGGATGACTTATTCAGTGTTTAATAACAAGCTAAATATGTATTTGGCAGAAGTGCAAAGTATAACAAGTGCAGCGTGCATGTTTTCATTTCCAAAGTGTAAATACTGCAAATCTTAAGTTACAACATTTGTTTGCTCACTTACACTTCGTGGTAAAGTCTTTAATGAAATTCATCACCAAAAATGGATCTCTAAAATCAGGACTTTCATACTGTTCACTGCAGAATGTCTAAATAAGCTAACTCAAACTGGAAAGCAGATGGGCTTTACCTGAATGAACGCAGTTATCAGATGTATACATGATAGGTTATTAGGTACTTCTTTATTTCAAACTCTAATAACATTTTACAGGCATATAAGAAATAAAGCCAGTGGATTCCTATTGAAATTCTTATAATCCCGTCAAGAGCATTGTCCATTCTGTTGAACACTTAGTGGAATTCTTCCACTAAAATTATTCTTAAAAACTATAGGATTTGGTTGTGATGTGTGGACTTTAGGTCCTTAAAATTCTCCTAAAAATTTTAGAGGAAGAAGAGAAATTCTAGTTAAATTGCATAAAGCAGGGAGGAAAATAAAGAATGGCTATTGTTTTCTCTAAAATTCTGTAGTTTTTCTGAAGGATTCATTTGGCTTAATTCTGACATCATTTTAAGCAAAATAGGTCACTGCTTGTTGTCCTTCAGTAGTGCATAATGTCTCATGAATTGCACACTACCTGCCTGGTAATTTCTATATGGCAGCACTATAGCAGCCCCATGAGCACAGATTTAGGAAAAAGCCAGTGTTGGCTGTCGAAGCTGCATCTTGCTGTGTCCCTGAAGGCTCGGTGACCTGCTTGAGCCACCGCTCTGCCTTCGCCCCCGCGCCCAGGTTGGCAGCGGCTTTGTACCTCACGTAGAAGTGCTGCATATAAATGCTTCTGGTAAGACACAGGTTGAGGGCAGCAAAGCTGTGCTGTACGTCCTAAATTCCAGTGGGTTTCAATGCAAATTGTCTCCTTGTGCTTTAGCATAAGTGATTTTGACAACAATGAACAAAAAAAATACATAAACATGAAATTTGTTCTTAAAACATGCCATTTTCCTCCCATTAACAAAGTGAAAAAAATTCAGTGCGTTTTTCTTAATACAGTTTTACTTAGATTTCATTCAAACACTGAAATTCATTTTGCTTCCTTTGTTTCCTATTATGCTTTTCTTATTATTAGAGAATTCCCTTTCTTGCTGAAATAGCTTGTGTTTAGCCTGCTATCTAAATTTTCTGTAGAAATCTTGCATAAGATACGTGCAGCTGATTTTGAGATCTGGAAGAGAGGAAGAAAAAAGGTGTGTATCACCTCTGTCCTCACAGGCATTTAACGCTGGGCCAGGCAAGTGTCATGGTTTAACGCCAGCCGGCAGCTAGAACCACGCAGCCGCTCACTCACTCCCCCTGGTTTGGGTGGGGGAGACAATCAGAAGAGTAAAAGTGAGAAAAAACTCGTGGGTTGGGATAAAGACAGTTTAATAGGTAAAGCAAAAGCCACTCGCAAGCAGAGCAAAACAAGGAATTAATTCAGCGCTTCCCCTGGGCAGGCAGGTGTTCAGCTGTCTCCAGGCAAGCAGGGCTCCATCACGCGTAGCAGTTTCTTGGGAAGAGAAACACCATCACTCCAAATGTCCCTCCTTCCTTCTTCTTCCCCCAGCTTTATACACTGAGCATGACGTCATATGGTACGGAATATCCCTTTGGTCAGTCGGGGTCAGCTACCCCGGCTGTGTCCCCTCCCAACTTCTTGTGACCTCCCAGCCCGCTCACTGGCAGGGTGGTGTGAGGAGCACAAAAGTCCTTGAGAGCTTAGCAACAACTAAAAACACCAGTGCGCTATCAAAATTATCCCAAATTCAAAACACAGCACTATACCAGCTGCTAATAAAAAGGTTAACTCTTATCACGACTGAAACCACGACACCAAGCACCTACTGGGAACGATGGGGCAAGAGAACAGGATAGATGACTTCATAAGGTCACTTCCACCTTATTTGTCTGACTGTGTTTGTGCTCAATTCCCTCTCTCCCAAAGCAACCTCTCTCCGGCTGGTGAATGGAAGGCACAGATGTGAAGGTCGCGTTGAGCTCTATTACAACGGCCGGCCGGGGACAGTTTGTGATGATTTCTGGGACATTTCCGATGCCCAGGTTGTGTGCAGGCAGCTGGGATGTGGCCAGGCCATTGCAGCTCCAGGATATGCTTACTTTGGACAAGGCTCGGGTGACATCCTGCTGGACGATGTGAATTGCGCGGGAACTGAGGTCTCCTTGTCGCGTTGTAATCACCGTGGGTGGAGGATACACAACTGTGCCCACTACGAAGATGCTGGTGTTGTCTGTTCAGGTGCTCTCACGTGTTTCTTTTCTAAATCTATAAATTCTAAAGATACAAATACCTTGCTATAAATTGCACTCACTATACACATGTCAGCACGGGGGTACGTAGACACTCTCCTCCTGAGAGATTTCATTCATTCAAGGCATATGGTGGAAAGGTATACCAGATATACCAGAGATAGGTCTAATTTTTCTTTCTACTTTGTTATGAAGAATTTTTTATCTGTGGAAGGACACACTCCCTCTGGAAAGGCCTGTTCTCAGGAAGCAGAGTCTGATCTTTCAACAACCCTGTCTTTTCACTCTGCTGACCCTGCAGAACCAGCACGGACACATGTTTTTCTCACTAGGGCAGTATACAAGCTATGATTGCTCACTCCATGCAAAACAGTTAAAAAACCCAAGGATCAGATATGCATCGCAATACGCAGAACTTTTATTCCATCTAATCACCCAGCAGTGACAAACAGAAAAAGGAAACAAGTTGAAATTAGAGACAAAGCTATGTCTAATAGGCAACATTCATCAGGGAGGAGTAGGGTTAGGTGAAACTCATCTTCTTATCGCAAGCCTTAATGCATTCATTATAGGCAACAATAATTTCATAGTCACAACCCAAACTGCCACAGCTGACAACTCATTTTGCATTGTTTCTCTGTTTTTCAAGTTTTACTTCAAGTTCAGGTCCATTAATATTCTTTTCCTTCACAAATATCCATCCATTCTGAGTACTCTCACCTTGCTGTTTTCTGACTTTGCTTTCCCCTTATTCTTTAAGCAAAGGTAGTTCATTTGTATGTTATTTTCTCCTGTACTAACAACAGATCATTATGAACTGGGACACGGCTGACAACAAGAAGTTGTTCAGGTGTTTTATATATATATCAATTTTCCACATTTCCTCAAAGAGGAAGAGCCTAGAGAGCTGAATTCATGGTAGAATAAAATGGCAGCTACATCAGTGCTTTGGACTTAGAAGAAAACAACAAAACTTGCTCCAATATGTGCTGTGTTCAGCGTCGTTTTAAATGTAATTTATTTCTTGCTTGCATTTGTAGCTCCAGTGCCTACGACAGACTGGCCGTATTCAACAGGTGAGTCGTGATAGACTGAGCCGCTCCTGGCCTTGCACCAAGCACCACCCCAAGACCACCGCCCGGGCTGCTCCTGGGGTTGACCTGAACCTCTGCAGAAGGGCACCAATGATGGTGACAGATCCAAGCCCTGCTGCTGCCAGCAGCCCTACAGGTCCTGGCTCCATGGCAGAAGCCTGTAGAGGACAACCTCTGGCCACGCCTGTGCTGTGGTGTCCTGTGGCTGGGAGCAGATGCCACATCAGCACCTTTCCCTGCTGTCACCATCTGGAAATACCACTTTCAAGAAAAATATTCAATTGGCTGTTACCCACCTCCATTCTCTCCAGTCAAGATGGAGTATACCATTAGAGTAATTTGTCTTAATTTTACTTCATCCTTGAGGAACTGGGCTTGTAGCTAACACAGAGATGTACCCATTGCATAAGCATGGTCCTCATGTGGGTGACGTTTTTCTTCCATGTTGACAGGAAAGACCACTCTGATGACCTCCTCAGGGCCAGTAACCTCAGCACCAGAGACAACCTCTGTAGTGGACACAACCTCCACAGGGGAGACAATCACCACAGCACCAATGACCTCCCTAGCAGAAACGACCATCAAAGCATCAACAGCCCTCATAGAGGAGATGATCTCCCTCGCAGATACAACCACCACAGCACTAACGACCTCCCCAGCAGAGACATCCTCCCCAGCAGAGATGACCACCACAGTGCCAATAACCCCCATAGCAGAGACGACCACCCTAGCAGAGACAACCACCACAGCGACAATGGCTACCACAGCAGAGGGGAGGACACCAGGTAACCCTGTCCACTGTCACTCACTGATCTCCTTAGTGCCCCTGATCTCCGTTCCCAGACCTGACTGCACTGGAGGGAGTATCCCATCCCTGACCCACTCCAGTTAGACCATTCCTGGCACCCAAGTCCACAGTGAGGGTGCAAGCAGAGCATGGAGAAGAGCTGGTAAACTAGGGAGCTGAGGCTTGAGGCCAGGACCTCTGTAGCCATTGCTGGTGAAGGAGAATGTTCGGGGAGGGATTTCCTCTCACTGCAACTGGGGGGATTGAAACAGGGCACCATTCTGCCTTTGCCCCTCCAGTTGCTGCTATTTCTTAGACATGCTCTGGGATTTGGGCTGTGACTGGAAAAGAGAAAGCTGCTGCATCAAGTGTTTTGTAATGCAAGTTACACCTCCACAGGCATGTGGTTTCTGCTCAGGGAGCAGATGGCTGTGTGACACTAAGAAGTCACAATGGTGATTTCAATTGAATGAAAGACCTCCACATGATGTGGAGTGCCATGGACGGGCTACTTCAGGGTGCATGACTTGTGGTGACTGTGTTCAGAACCTTTTTCATTGACACCAAATTCTTACTTGCATCCATAGCTCTGGTGCCCACCACAGACTGGCCATATTCAACAGGTAATTCATGTCCACCGAACCCATCGCTAGCCTTGCAGCAACCTTGCAGGGTCCCTGCTGCAGGGACGTATCTGGGGACGGTAGAGTGCCAGGCTGGAGGGACCCTAATGTGCCTAATGCCTCACTCCAGGCATCCGCCTGAGGCTCTCTGGTGGGAGCAACAGCTGCGAGGGCCGCGTGGAGGTGTACAACGGCAACAGCTGGGGGACGGTGTGCGACGACCAGTGGGACCTGAGTGATGCCCAGGTGGTGTGCCAGCAGCTGGGCTGCGGCCAGCCCACAGCCGCCCCGGGCAATGCGCGCTTCGGCCTCGGCACCGGGAGCATCTTCCTGGACGACGTGCAGTGCCGCGGGGACGAGCCCTCCCTCCAGATGTGCAGACACAACGGCTGGGGCGTGCACAACTGCAGGCATGTGGAAGATGCCAGCGTCATCTGTGCAGGTGCGTGGGCAGCAGAGGCCACCCACTCTCCTTCACATCCCACCGGGCGGGTTTCCGTGCCCTCCCTTAGGAGCAGCCATGCTTACCTCCCTCAGTAGAGCCAGGGTGGAATGGTGAGGTTGGGGGCTTTTGCTGCCCGGTGCTGGAAGCACATGTTATGCAAAAGCCCTGTTCTTGCACACAGAGGGCACAGCAGGCTCTCCTCAATCGACGTTGTAGGTGCTCGGTGCGGTGGCAAAGAGCAGGATTGTGGGATCATGGCTCAGGGAGGATGGGACAGCAATGGGGACGTGTTGGGCTGGTGTCTGGAGGGGAAACGGGAAGACAGAGCCCCCATTAGTGCTCCAGCCTTACATTTCCATGTCCATGTCCATGTCCATGTCCGTCCCTTGCCACAAGCCTCCTGCATTCACTGTTCTTTCATTCACTCTGTCTTCTTCCTTGCAGCTGTGCATTCAACCCCTCCTGCTGAATGGCCACGCACAACAGGTAATTCATGCCCACCCAGCTTATTCCCAGCCTGGGAGGAGAGGAGAGGAGAGGAGAGGAGAGGAGAGGAGAGGAGA